>JBBMFX010158181.1:0-21859 GCA_037832545.1 Rhabdalestes septentrionalis | reverse complement strand
CATTTTATTGTCAGTAACGGTAACGGCGTTGTAACGGGGGAAACAGTAATTGGTTTGATTACTCGTTACTGAAAAAGTATCACCGTAAGTAACGGCATTTATTTATAGCGCCGTTATTCCCATCACTGGAAACAAGTGTCAGAAAATGAAGTATCAGAATAGGCAGGATCAGGCAGGAATGTTACTGACAGTGAGTGTATGATCATTCCATTACAAAATAATTCAGACACACACAACACCATGCGATATGCTAATGGATCTGATTAGTTTTTCCTGAACATATGACACTCAGAAGCAACCAAAGTACAATGCTTTCATCTCCAGGGGAGTGTTTTATACATACATAATAATAGATAAAATTAATAAATACACAACATGGACAAATGTATTGGGACACACCTTCCTTAATTAGGTGGCCCCTTACTTTCAGTGAATGGCAATATTAATGCGTCAGCATTCCAAGACATTTTGAACAACGCCATGCTTCCAACTTGGAAACAGTTTGGGGAAGAACATTTTCGATTTCAGCGTGCCTGTGCCACCGTGCACAAAGCAAGTTCCAGGGGACCAAATCCATATAAAAGTCTATGCATTTAAATGTAATGTCATGAAACCTGTTGGAGTAATGGTCGGGTGTCCCAATACTTTTTTCTATACAGTGTACCTATAAATAATAGAATTTCAATGTGCTAAATGTTACAAATATAACATTCACCCATCCATGGGTATAAGCAAGCAAAGCTGACCAGTTTCTTTGTTAATTGAATGAAATGTACAAGTCAGTTTGAGAGCCACTGATCTAATGTACAAGAATATGAGATTCATAAATGTGGAGTACAGAACAACAAATGCAAAGATTATTCGATCAGGAAGAGACTTTACGAGTGTTGCTATTTGGGCTTTTCACCTCAACTACAACTGAGGAATTTTCAATGACTGTGCTCAACCATCAAATCTAATCTGTCTCCCTGAGAATATGTTTTCTCATAATAAAGATTTTTCTCTCCTCTCTCAAATTGACCTTCTGATTCCCATCACACACTCCTTAACGGATTGATTAGATGATCGTTATAAACGTCACTGTTCTCATTTAGTCATATGATTGTTTGTTACCTGGAAAATTTCAGTCAAATCTGAATGATTTCAATGTCAAATGATGTGACTGGGTAATTCTTTTCAGAAAAAAATTAAAAGTAATGAAAGAGAGCTGCACTGAGGGGCTTTTTTTGTTCACATCACTTTATTCATGACAATCAGGCTCTTGTTTGAAAACAAAATGTTTGCATGTCCTTGCAGATGTACTATTATCAATGCAAGTAAGTTAAGCGAAACCTATTCATAATATTATTCTTCCTAAGGAAGACCACCTTTTTAAGATTAAGACCTAAAATCCCTGCATGCAAGGTCACCACCGGGCCAGGGTATCTGTTTCTGTAAATACTAGCTAAAAGTGCACAAAGTGGCAAAGAAGGTGCAAATGTATACTCAGGGTGGGATATGCAGTTAAAAAAAAAACGTGGTAATGTCACAAAACTTTTTGCTGCACTACTGAGCCTTCAGATCTCTGCATGTTCAAATCTTAGATGGCTCCGGGAAAAGACGGCTCCCTGGAGGACCAGCATGGCACCTTTGGATTGCATTTTCTGCTTCTCACCATCAAAGTATTCCCACTTACAAATTTACACACATCAGTCCAGAAAACCTTCTCTTACATCTAGGTTGTCTAAGTTTATCTGCAGTTGAGATATCTTCTCACCGTGGAAGGATGGGAAAATGTATATTTTCAGATTATTTCTATAGTGTGCTTTTTACACTAGACTGTTGTGTTGTATAGTTTTTTTTATAACGTTTTTGCTGTTCTTACCTTTGTTTGGTCCACTTTCTGCTGTAACAGTGCATATTTCCCACCTGCGGGATTATTGAAGGTTTATCTTATTTTATGTTAAACACCAACAGGCTCAGAAATACACACGGTCACACCCTGACAGGGAACAGGAACAGACACAATTAATGGTAAAGACAGGCAACTGAAGAGAATTCTTGTAATAGTGAAGATCTGGCAGGACAAGAGCACACAAAAAAGAAAAAGCCCATGACATCAAGGTGAACAGTAGAGTGGCCAAAAGTCACAATCTGGGGTGAAGCAATGATGATCTTTACAGAGGTTTGCAGCAGGAAATCATGATTATCAATTAAATCAACAAATTAAACAGTCTAAAATTGTTGTTTGCTCCTACATGCTTGCCTTTGTCAAGTTTCTGTGCTCTAGTGCAAATGCTATTAATTTCAGTCTGTTTACTTTTCTCAGTCTGTGGTGCCACCAGTGATCGCTTTTTATTTGAATTATGGACTATTCTCCACACAAAAGTGACATACATTAAATGGACAAAAGTATTGGGTCACCTGACCGTTACGCCAAAAAGGCTTTAATATTGTATTCATCCCTCCATTTGGAGTGATAACAGACTTCTTGGAAGTCTTTCCACTGTTCTTGAAAGATTTTGATGTGTTTATGTAGAATTAAGGATGGGGTTGAGGTCAGGACTAGTTCTTCCAGTCAAGTTCTTACACAGGGATCTCATCCGGCCATGGCATTGTCCAAAATGTCTTGGTATGCTGAAGCATTAAGATGATCCTTCACTGGATGTAAGGGGCCCAGGCCAAACCTTTGAAAAAAGATTTGTTTCAACACTTTTGTCCACATAGTGTAGATAATATAAGTGACATGTGCACTTGGTGTCAGTTATTGTCCTGATTTTAATCAGTGATCAGCTTCTGACCACATGTCCTCTTTTAACTGGATATTTTTGTTGAGAGGCCTGTTCTCAACATAGTAGAGACACTAAAATGTGTACAAACATGTCCTATAAACTTCTAAATCTTTGGTGGTGGTGGACTAGTGTAGGATACTTGCCTCTGGACCAAGAGATCATGGGTTTGAATCCTAACTTCAGCATACAGCCACTGGATTCCTGAGCAAGACCTATAACCCCAAGTGGCTCCAGGTCAACTGCACCCTGTAGTTAGGGAATAGAAGTCACATATAAATGGTGGTCCTTTCTAGTGTGCAGCAAAAGTCGCCAGCTATGGTACTTACAAAGTACACCTCTATGGTAAGTGTATCTGATTAACTGTATTAATGTTTACCAGGCAAATAATGCATATGTTGTTTTTTTTTGCCAGGTTTTATTGCTACTTGAGAAATTGGCACATATAGCATCATAGCAGGTATTCAATTGAATATTATTTATATAATACAGAATCTAGGTCTGAACCCCTAGTAAGAAAGCAGACTGAACTCACTTTATCTAACCTGCCATCTGTTATTCATGTCTAAGTACAGAATCAGCAACTAGTACTCTGCTCTTCATAGTCAATTCTGTTCATTTGCACAATCCAGATCTTGTTTACACTTGTTTACATTTTATTATAAATATTTTGCACCATCTTGCATAAGCTTCAAGGGCACATTCCACTCCATGTTGTACATGCATAAATGTGATAAATAAAGAATCTTGAAGCTCATAAAGCTGAAAGAAGAAACCTGGCATAGGAGAATAGGGGACTGTCATTATGGTGCATAAATCACTTGCTTTCATGACTGGTAACAGGGATTAATATATGTTGGTAAAAGACACAACTCTGTGTTTGTGTTTTTCTTTCAGTATGTGAGACCTTGCTCCCCCTGAAACCTGCATGAATGGCACCATACAAATATCGATACACATCCCATTACATCCTGGGATGTGAACTGTCTATCAGATGGAGATTGCACCTTGCTCAAGGTTATAAAGTGCCTTCTGGAAAAGTCATTTCCACAGAGAGAAAATACAGAAATAGGCAGAAAGGAAAAAAAAATGTAAATCTCATGCAGTCTGTGTCCTCAAAGCATCTGAATAGCATCAGGCCCAGTTTGTCAGGATGTACAGGAGCAAAATCCCTGGATGATATAGGAGTAGCAATATACGAAACTAACAATTTGTTCTAGTACAAAGACACAGAATGCAACATCTCCAACATTTTGACAAAGAGATCATTCAGTTTACTATGTTTTGGTAACCAGTTCTAAAACAGTTATTGTGGCATCACATTATTCTCATCACTCTTGCAAGCCAGACCTCTGCCTGAAAATTACGATGCTTTTCATCCCTTAAAGTGGCCAAGAACTGCCTACTTAGACACCAAATGTCCATTTGACTGCCATGCAAAATGATCAGGCACAGCAAACTGGTATGCATGATGGCAAAGACCCAAAAGTATTTGGCTCAAAATCTATTGAATGCTTCAGAGAATGCTCTTGAATAACTTTTGGACATGTGATAACATGAACTTCACAAGCAAGTACATTCTCATGCATGTGAGGAGAGCAATCTCAATGCAACTGACCAAATCCTGACAGTTGTGGCCAGTTTAGTTTAATATAGGTTTCAGATTCTCCATCTGACTGAGGCTGAGACTAAATTCCCATTGGTGCCTGTTTGAATTTTGTTCTCCTATCAGATACAAAAAGGTCCCAGAAAACCACTTCAAGTAATTGTTTTGTACTGGGGATCATTTTGTAATGTCGACAGGACCTCTGTGTGTTCGTTATGCAACCAAGCTTTCATCGGCTCTTATAGATGAAGTGCAAATCTGGGAAAGATGTTTTCTCCTATTATAGTGTTCACGGTCACGTAACAGATGAGTTTACTGAATTACAAGATTACATAGCTGTCGCGTAGTCAAGGGCAGATTATTACTCCCACAGGCCCCGGTGTTGATGCTGTGAAGTCCCAGTCTTCCACTCCCATTGCAGTCACCCCCACAAGAGGTGACGGGGTGAGCACGTGCATACAGTCACGTAATGAGCAACCACGGCAACAGGCCATGATGAATTATCCATAAATCTGTTTGTGGTTGAAAAGTCTCTTTACCAAAACCTCATGTTGAGTACATACATTTCTTTGTCCAATGACCTTGAGCTGAGCAATTAGTGTAATTAATGTGAATGCAGCATCGTATCTGCAATGAATCTTATTTTCTCTGCTTGGATAGCGAACAGCGAAATAATCGCATGACTTTGTACATCTCTAATGAGTGCCAGGTTGAACAAAAGGCTGCTGGGATTCACTCTTGAATGCTGCTGAGAGCACAGGAATGAGGAAGAGAGGTGCTCTTCATTTGTAGTCACAAAGCCAGCAGCTCAGGCAGTCCTCAGTAATAAGGCACATATGAGAGGGTCTGCAACAGTTAAGTGATCATCAGATAGGATCGTAGCAATTTCAGTGAGGATCTCACATTCAAGATTTGGGGGGATGGCAGAGCTGTTTGTAGCCCCCATAACAAAGTCTGTGCACAGTACGGCACCATTGCTAGGAACATATCTCAGAGTTCGGTGAAGGTCAGTACTGCGTTAGAACCTCCCCCTTTCGCTATGCTGTAAAGGATGGCCAAATAAAAGTCAAGAGAAGAGTGTGTGCTAAATCAGCCATAACATTAGAACAACCTGTCTAAAATTGTGTAGGTCTGTCCTGTGCCATCAAAACAACACTGAGCCACTGAGACAGATCCTCCAAATCACTCAATATGTGAGGTGGTGCCTGCATGAATCAGTTTGTCCAGTACATCCCACAGTTGCTCAGTTGGATTAAGATCTGGGGGATTTGGAAGACATTTAATCATTTAATCCTCCACAATATGGGAACACAGCACACGACCTGCTGTTTTGGAAATACTCAACCCTGGTATCTATATATCAATACACACTTTTCCTGCTTTTTAAAATATATGCCTAAAATATCTCAGCCCTTGACAGCAACTACTGCAATGGGATAATGTTAATCACCTCATATGTCAGTGTTTTTAAAGCTGTGGCTGATTGATGCATGAATGAATGGTGAATGAATGAATGAATGAATGATTAATAGAAGTCTAGGGTAATCCATTCATGTTTAGAAAAAAACAAGTACCAAGTACCAACAAATAGAAAACATCACACTGCTTTGAGTCCCTTGTCATTGTGAGAAAATAAAGCAAAACACCACACATTTTATGATTTGTGGCAAAATGATTCAGACGTTTGCCTACTGTTTAGTTTACCCATCACCTTTCGGCTTTCTTCAGAGGAGATATTCACTTTCATTCCCCTTTTGTGGAATTTTGTGAGTTGTAAGGGAAAAATAAATTTGAGTGAGCAAGGTTTCTACAGTCATAACTGTACTTATTATTATATTTGTGAAGTCAGCGAACTGTCCCCTCTATATAGTTACTTAACAGTTTTGCCTTTGCATTAAAGAAGTGATAGAATTATCAGTTAACGTCACTGAATTATCAAAATGTTACCAGTGACTTTCTGCCAATATGACCTTTTATTTGCAACTTCGATATTGTTTTTATATACAGTTATGTAGATTGCAAAAATAAGCCCTTGGTTGAATAATTAAAAAAAATCTACCTTCATTGTACACTTTAGACATCAAAATAAAACTGGTACATTTTCTTAAAGCTGGAGATGGATTTAAAGAATGGTCAGAGCGCTTAGGAATACCAGCACCCACTGTGAAGACCATAATTCAAAAATGGAGGAAACATGGACACACCAGTAATCTACCAATGAGTGAAAGACACAGAAAACACTACAAAACGAAATGCACTTAAAATGTTAAAAGATTTAAGAAATGAGTGTGAAAACCCTTAATCTTCAATTCAGACGTTAATTCAGGAGATTATATTATATAAATGGCACATTTTAAACACTAAGGGGAAAATGCACTAGCTTTACCCCCTCATCAGCCATAATCTGTGCACGTTTTCCCTTAATTGTCTTTGATTTTATTGTATGGTTAAGGGGTAATTAAGGGGGGAAATTGAGGGGTTTGTTTTTATAATGAAACTTACTAAATGAGCTGCCTGAAAAATGGCTCGATAACCACGTGAGAACTGAAGACGGAATTAAGTCCACATCTCAAAAGTCAAGTGCAGTCTCTAGAAGTCTGGCATGTTTTGGGATAAACATACACAGGAAGCCATTGCTTACTTTAAGACACGAAGACCTTCGCTCTGGACTTAAACCAGCTTCACGAGAAGGGGAGGTGCTAGGCTACTCGTCTGAGACACTAGATGTAGTTTCTGAGGCACACTCACATGGATGGATACAATATTTAAGAAATCAAATAGTGCTTTGATGAAGATACATATTTTTTGTTCAACTCCTTTTGCAATTTCAAAGTGCAGGGATGTAATCTTTTTTGCATTCGACTGTAGAATGCTTTTAGTTACAGTGTAGCAAAAGCAAAATGACAAAAAATGAGATTTTGGGATATAGAAATGGTCTTGCAGAACTATTGAATTATAGTACAAGAGATACATTAACAGCATTGCACGGAAACATTTGTGTCTTTTACGGACACACTTTGGAGCTTAAGAAGCATTACATATTTTATTTAAAGCAAATAACAGTCATAGCATTACATACTTTACCATGCATGTCCTTCAGTAAAGGCTCCTGCTGCTGCTCTTTACCTTCTGAAGGAAGGTTTTTTACATTCAGTGGCATATCTCGGACTTCCTGACAGCCTTCCTAATGCCTAGAGACATTGCCCCTTACAAGATTAGACTCACTAATTCCTATGCTCCTCATGTTAGTGGTTTCACATCTGAGAGCCTAAACGTGGGAAAAACTCACCTATATAGCTACATAGATATGGCAGAGGAACATAATACACATGAGTAGATAATATTATGTTGGTTATTTAAACCTATTGTTTCCTATAAACACTCAATAATGAACGAAAAACAGTGGGGCATTATTATCCATGCTGAAATACAAACAGGTTTCTATTCAATGAAAATGAACTGAGTTTTACACAACAATTCTGTACCATGTAAATAATAATAATAGTAATAATAATAATAATAATAATAATAATAATAATAATAATAATAATAATAATAATAATAATAACAATAGTGATGGTAAATCATTGAAATTGTGCAGTACAGGAAAACAGTGGTAATGCTCTTTAAACATTGATTAGGTAGGTAACAACAGTTTAATTTTTTGTGCTCCATTATTGTAGCTGCTGAACCTAAAGTCAAAGTGTCGTGATGATGGTGGGACTGGTAAACAAAAGCAAAAGCTGCAGCTGCACGAATGTGTTTTTGCTGACATGGAGGACGGTGCTGGTTGACTGGGGAAGAAAAGGTGATAAAGGTCGTGAGAATTTCAGTATCTTTCCAGCCAAAAGGGCCAGGCCAGTAAAAGAGCATTTGGGGATCCAAAAATATGAAGAGCTCAGTTCCTGCTTCACAACAAACAACATTTCAGTCTGAGGGTTGTGATTGCTTGACCACCACCAACACCACCACCACTAGTAAATATGCCTGCTTGACCACAATCGAAAAACCTGCTAATGCTGAGCTCTTGAAAACACTGATTAATCTGACCACTCTTCCACAATCAATAGCATTGGTCATTCCTCTGCAGCACACATTTGTTTCCTGCATAAAAACAGACCTTTCTATTAATAGACCAGCTTTATTAGAATTCTTCTTCAATAACCCAATGCTCCATTAACATAGCTGAGCATAGCTGACAGGGTTTAACACTTCTGTTCTGCTATTCACTACACGCACTAGTCACAGTCATTAGTGGATATTTTTACTTTCTAGGCAATTCACACTTTGCCCTTAGTTAGATCCAGCTCTGAAAATAAATAAGGATAAGACTTCTTCGAAAATATTCAGGTTTTCATTCATTGGTGTAAGCAACTGGAGATTTTTAAGAACTGCCGGTAACATTACTACTAATTTCCAAATAAAAACATTGTTCTTTAAAGCATTGTTTTAAGGAAATGACAAGACATCAAAATAAGAGAAACAATGACGTGCTCCCAGAAATTGAATAATTGAAACAAATCTCTTGTTTACTCTTAAACAAAATGGCAATAATTACCTTTGTCGTACTTCTAGTATTGTTTGCCATCCAACTGATCACATTGCAAGAGGAGAGTGTTGATTACAGATGTGTTTTTTTTATACTACTCCTCATTAAACAAGATTCGATTCAGGTGATCACCAAATACCTCAGTACCTCATAAAACAGAATGAGGTGCTTGTGTAGGAATTCAACCGACACTGGTTTGGAATGGTTCCAGAGCTGTGTATCAGCACTATGTTATGATTAACCTGAAATCAAAAAGTATTTTTAGTATATATGACACACTATTTTGTATAGAACCTCTTTATTGGTTACATCAAGCAATAACTGCCAAACAAAATTTAAATGAAAGACAAAAGCAGTATTTTCAGTATTTGTTGTGGAACCCACTTTGCTGCAGTAACAGTCTCTACTGTTCAGATTCATTTGATCTCAGGCAGCTGCTCCAGGACTCCCTGTTCTTTTGCCAGTGCCATTCTGTGGAGAGTCATCTATGTGTGTGGTGTGTATGCAAAGTTGAACAGCTGGGTGCACCTGAAATGTTATTATTTATTATTATTATTAATAATTTGATGCGGCATCTTCATACCTTGTGAAGACAACCATAAACATCACTGCATACTGTCACATTTACTGTTACACCTAGTAACCACTTCATCTAGCAGTATTTTTGGGCGAGTTATTGCAGTCAGATTACAGAAGGTACAGAAGACATGACATTGGTAGACACTTCACGTATGCTCTTCAATCAAGAAAACTGGTTCAACTGATTAAGTAATAATTATTGTTCACATCATGTGGCCAAGTCATCATTTCACAGTAGGCATGAAAGTGTCCCCTTGTGAAGGTGGAATCTCTCCGTGTTCCAAAGCAATCAGTATGTAAGCAACACCCTCAGTTCATGCAGCACTTAAAGACAAGAATGGTCTTTGCTTTATTAAAATAAAGACCTGTTTATTGCAGTACAGATAAGTAATGACATATGTAAATGTATCATTTACTCCCCCATTCCAAACAGTCCACATGCTATTGGAAAAACAAACGGGAAAACAGCCAGCATTTGTTGCCATTGCTTTTAAAAGAATCCTACAGCAGTTCAGTTCCATCAATTAATCCAGCTCATCTTGAAGCTGGTGGGGGAATTTATCAGCCCAGACCACCTTTGAAAAGAGGCTAAATGCAGGGCAGCCATTCAGAACAGTGCTTTTCGCAGGGGTTACGTTCCAAGAGCGCCCACGTATAGTGTAAAACCGTGTTGTTGTGTTGAGATTTTAAAAAAAAGAAGCTTCAAATGCCTATTTTACAGTGTAAACCCTATATGAATGGTTGCAAAAATCATGTGAGAAATGAATTACAGCTGTTTTTTGTGAATTATAACCACATAAATATCATAAGTGGAAGATAAGTTCAAGATAAGTTGCAGCACAGGTACCTTAATGACTACATACATATAGAACTCAAACATCATCTATTTTTTCATTCAAATCGGCTGCCTGTGAGATTCCCATAGAGATTTCTTTTTTGGAAGGAGAAGATTAGGTTCAGTATATGCATTTCAAATTTACATTAAGGGCGGGTTATGAAGGCTACACGATATGGACGAAAGAATGGGGACATGCTATTTTTCAAGTTTGGACTAGGCCAGTGAAGGGCAGACTTAATGTTTCACTATACCAAGACATTCGAAAATGTCATGATTCCAACTTCGCATACAGTTTAAGGAAAGCTCTTACCTATTCCAGCGTGAAAGCAAGGTCTGGATGGATATGGCTGGCTGAATTTGGCTTGGAAGAAATTTACTGGCCTGCACTAAGCCCTAACCTCATCCCCATCCAATACCTTTAGGATAAACTAAAACAGAGATTGCCAGCCAGGCCTTCTTGTCCATCATGCCTGACCTCAGAAATGTTCTACAGAATGAATGGGCAAAATTCCTACGGAAACTCCAAAATCTGGTGGAAAGCCTTCCAAGAAAAGAGGAAGCCTTTCAGGAAGAGAGAGGTGGTGGTAGCTAGATAGATAGCAAGATGGCTAGATGGCTAGATAGCTAGATAGATAGATAGATAGATAGATAGATAGATAGATAGATAGATAGATAGATAGATAGATAGATAGATAGATAGATGCAAATGGGTGACCAACTGTGTATTTGAATGCAGTGTCCCAATACTTTTGTCCACGTATTGTAATTCTAATAAGGAAATCCTATAGGAGTTTTCTGTTGAACAACTGGGCTGACAGTTAAAACGTTAACCATGATTTAAACGGATACACCGAATATTTGGGATCAGACCATGATGTCCCTAGTGGTGTCTCAGACGCGCCCACACCCACCTGCCCTCACCTCCGACTGGCCGATGTCCTCACTGTGATTGGCCGGTTCCACAGTGTCATAATAAAGTGGTTTCTGAGACACGCAGCTGCTTGGTGAAACCGCCACAACACTCGTGGTCTCGTAGAGGAAAGAAGGAGGAAACGAAAACCCACCGTGACCGAGCCCTTCTTCGCCCGGTGCCTGCAGGAGGAGAGGTCGCCTGAAACTCTGGACGGGGATTATGGAGAAGTTGACTTCTCGACTGTAGAAGCCACTTCCAGCCGCGACGAACTTACTCAACTACCGGTATGCTCTCAGACACTTAGGCAAGTAACAGTTGTGGGGTTTTTTTTTAGCACGGAATGCTATTTTACAGCACTTTACATCTCTGCCAAACCTCTCTACACATCTGATAGGCTACAGTGGTAATTTTAGGTGCAGGGTTTAAGCTAACTTTATTGTCAGCTGCTTCGAACAAGTAAATATATTGATTTTTTACGGACAATTACAGTTTATATACTGTACTGCAATGTGACAGTAGTGATGATGGGATGTAAAACTTAAACAATACAGTAAATAGACAGTATAGCAGTGCGGCAGTAGTGTGAATGGGATGTAAAATTGAAACAATGCAATAAATAGACAATATAGCAATATGATAGTAATGTGAATGGGAAATACAGTTAGTAGATCATACAGTAAGTGTAACATAAGTGGGAAGTGAATGTAAAACCTTTCAGATTTAATCAAATTGCACTATATATGTGTTATTATTATTGCTTTGGAGCATATATTCTAGCTCTGGATCATATATTATTATTACACAGGAGACAGCAGCATAGAAGCACACTGAGTAAGTGTAAACTATGGCTTTTCAAGTAAAGTGACAGGATACTGTTAGTTTGGCTTTTTGTGCTCACTGCCTCAGGCTACAGGTGTATTAACACTTAGCATAACTGTATTGATATTGTCTGAGAAGTGAGAGTGGAGAGGGTTAGTACAGCAAGAACCTTTACACCTGTAGTGTTGGATGCACACCTGCAGAGTTGAAAGCACATCTGCAGTGTTGGATGGGCGCCTGTGGTGTTGGTTACACACCTGCAGAGCTGGATGCACATCTGTAGTGTCGGATGCACACTTGCAGTGTTGAATGAACGCCTGCAGTGTTCCATGGCCTGCTACATTCTATTGCTTATTCTGTTGCAGGCCAGAGTCCAGTATAGTTTATGCCATTCCCTGCTGGTACACACCTGATGCAACTGTTTGAGTGCAAGCCCTGCAGGACTGGAACCTACATTGTTGTCTGACTCCAGAATTTAATATGGGTCATATGGTCACTTATTTATCGCTAGACTAATACGGACACTATTTGTTTTTGTTCTTGTCATTTTTGCACAGGCCATATGTCCAGCAAATAAAAGAGAAGGAGTGTCAAAACGACATTCACATGTGTGCTCACACACACACACACACACACACACATACACACACACACACACACACACACACACACACATAATATAATAATAAGATAATAAGATACAGCATTGGCAAGAAAATGTGATGTGTGCGTTTCCCTTTTTAATTCATCTCACATTGTTGAAGTGCTGCTCTTTTATTAATTACACATCTGCAGAAAGTCTAATGCAGATGACCAGAGATGAGGATTATTGATGCACAGTCCCTTTTATTTCAAATCCCAGCGAAGTTTATGCATCATTTACACTGATCAGATATTGGTGTTAGTCAGTGAGACTCTAAGAAACGTGGAGCTACTGTGATGGCAACTGCAGCTCGGATGAGCTGGGGATTTATTGCAGCAGGGGTTAGTCAAGTGCTAATCTGAGGTAAATTGATTTGGGGAGAATTTAATGACATGGTTTTGCTGGCAGAAGATTAATCATGTGATGACAATACAAGTACAAGGCAAGTGAATGGCAGTTATCCAAAACTGAGCGCAATTATGTGCTGTATACAGGAACCATGAGTGGTACAAATTGTTATTTTCTGACCTAAATGGGTCACGCTTTTTCTCTTGTAATAGCTGAGATGATCATTGAAACATATTTTGCTACCTACAAATAGTTGATCACAAAAAAACTTTGACATTTAGTTTTATTGTAGTTAGTTTGTATGAATATTATTTAAGCATTATATATATATATCATTATTCACTTGTCTACGAACCCAAAGAAGCCTCGAGCACCAAGAAGCCATCTACTGATAGAGGCTTCTTCATCTCTATTACTGACTGCTTCTAATGGTGAATGATTGTCCATTTAAGTTGTGGATTACACCAAGCAAACCATTTAAAACCAAAACGATAAATTGCAGAGCATGGAAATCACTAAACTTTGTTGGATTCCAGCTTTCCATGCCCAAATTGATCTTAAAAGCATAATATAGTGGAAAAAAAGTTAGCAGTTTTCGCCTTGCCCCAAATGTTGATCAGTTAAGGTATGTTTGGAGTCCAAATTGTGCTTCTTTACTTTAGCACTGAAGCTACAAGGTTGATGTTACTAACTATCACTAGGAGTCAATATTCACCCAAATCTTTTTTGAATATACTTTACAGAAATTACCCTCAATCCATTCAAACTGCATTTAGCTCTTCATTTACGTGGCAGAAATGTGTGTGTGTGTTAGGACCGACTTACTGTGAGCTTTTTAGTTTAAATATGTTTATTAATTTCTAGTGTTTCTTAGCAACATTAGCCTTGTAGCTCCAGCCCTAAAGATGTAAAATTTGGACAGCAAACATGTCTTGTCTTGGTTTCATTAAAAGAGGTGTGGATGCAGGTGTCTTGGTGTTTGTCCGGTTGTCAGGATAGACGGCAAAACAGAATCCTGTTTAAGTGAATTTACATTGTAGAATGTAAAAGGTGTGTTCTACAAAGACCATACATTTCATTTTTAAACATGACAGTACCGCTTTCCTCTTAAACGTCAGACCAAATATCATGATATATGGAACAATAACCATTACCTTGTAGGCAACGTACCATTTCCAAACTGTTGTACCAAAAAGTATCATGCCAACCAAAACAAGGTGGACCTTTTTGTGTGGTGGGAAAACATCTTTGTGACTTGTGAGGAAATCTCTTTTCATCTCATCGCAGTGAGCCATAAAAAGCTAGACCCTCTCCTTTCGTCTTTATCTTCCGCCAGTGGGGGAGAAAACGAAATGCTGTCTCCGAATCTCCCACTGCTTTTTCATGATGTTCAGAAGATTGCACCATTTTACTGTTTAAGGCGGATGCTACTGTACTTCATACCAAATTTCTACGTATAATAGTTTGTACTACAGTTTAAAACAGCTCAAGAAAATCAGCATTCATTGTTTAAACATACCCAAACCTGTAATTGAAGGGAGAAGTAATATGTCTGATAAGCTTTAGTGATGGGAAAGGGTTGCAGACAATCTCTTTGTTTACAAATTGCCCTAAGATTATATAGTGGAAGTTTAGACCGAATTGATTTGAGGTTGTTTGGGCACTTATTGAACTCTTTGTCTTCTTTCACAAACCAATCCTGAATACTGCTTAAAGAGGCCGTCAGTGAATATCGTTTACATGAAGTAGTGTACTTGGTCTGCAATGATATTTAGGTCCCAAAATTTGCAGCAGAATGTTGCCCAGAGCATCTCATTCTTTCTCACTGTGGATCCTGTTGCCAGCAATAACTTTTTAAGCAGTTTGTGCTATAGTAGCTCTTCTGTGGGATCAGAGCAGATGGTTTAGCCTTTGTTCCCCTCAGGCATTGGTGAGCCTTGGGGATCCTTGAACCTGCTGACCAGATGTCCTTCCTTGGGCCATTTTTGGTATTGTACCTACCACTGCATACAAAGAGCACCCCAAAAAACCTGCTGTTGTTTTAATATTTTGGCAGATCAATGTGTAATGTGCAGATGTTGATTCAGAATACAGAAAACAGTCAGTTTCATAGTATTTGTGGTAATTATCTCTGACTGACAATATGAGAAACAGCTAAGATCTAAAACATTTTTAACACAACCATGTACCACAATTACTGCCAACCCTACATTCAATACATTTGACCTAAATGGTCTTAAATGCTCTGAATTCTCCTCTTCAGGTTTTCAGTGGGGTTTGCATTTCTTTTTGTTCTATCAACGATGCAGGCAAATCAACACAGTGGTGGTTCTGTTTGTGTTGTTTTGGGGATGGAGTGTTCTGCAGATCTCTGACTTTGATCTTTGGAAAAAATGTTTGCCTCTCTAATCATACTCATAGCTGTGCATAGTGTAATAATAAACATGGGTTGTTGATGCGTGAATAATGCCGATCAGTTTGCTTTTTGAACCATAACAGATGCTAATAATAATAATAATAATAATAATAATAATAATAATAATAATAATAATAATAATAATAATAATAATAATAATAATAATCAACCAATTGTTGTTAAGAAAGTTAACGGATGAATATACTGTTTTTGAATGTACGCTAACGTTTAATATATACTGTATTAATGTGTATGATTGCATAACTGAAAAGATTAAATATCTATTGAACAGTTGCCAATCAGCCTGTTTTATTGTCATATTTGAAATCAGCACACCAGAATGCTTGAGAATTGGTAGCTTTTATTCCCAAAGCAAAGACTTCTAAACATATGCAGACATGTGTCATTGCTCTAATAGTGTATGTGGGCATTTTCAGGCATAAATCATATTTATAACCCACTGAGATTAATATCCTCCACCACTACGCCAGATTTCCATCAGTTGGATTCTTTAGAAGCCATGTATGAGATTAACTTAGCTCAGAATGGAGTTAAGTGATGGCAGAGAGGCTGTTGTTAAAAGACTTTGGAGTCGCCCTACTATATGATAGGTGGCTAATGGTATATGGTATACTGTTATTTTTATATTTGTAGTTCAGGTATCCCTGTAATTCTAAAGACTAATGAGCCCTCTAAAGACCCTCAAATTGCACCCTGATTGATTTTCAACATTAAACAAATGTAGACCTACATGGTTTTTCATTTAATACTAGAAAAAGCATGGTGAGGCACACTGTTGGTGTCTGTAATAAACAGAGGTATAGAACGGAGGCAGTTTTTTTGTTAAGCGGGGGCTGACATGGTTTCATGAGTGATGGAAAAAAAACGTTCTCGTCCCTGACCCCAGTCGAACAGGGAGTCAAGGATTACAAGTTTCTGAACGTTCAAGGGGTCTTAAAACAACAATGGTAACATTGATATATAAAATTGATCCCTGGCTGAGTTTGATAAATTACCTCTGTGTATGGCATACAGCTCCATTATATACTGTTAACTGCAGGCTGCTCCCTGTGACACTATATTGTGTAAATTCTAGAATTTGTCTCGATAGCTTCAAAAACCTCCTGAAGACTTTCAGAGAGCATCTCCTCTCCTGATGCATTATCTATCTTCTTGCAGCATTCCTTCATAAAGATTTTTTGCTCCTCTGCTTCTCACATGGTCTTGAGTCTAAAGTGTTTCCTAGTACTGTAAGTCACTTTGGATGAAAATGTCCACTAAATGAATTAATGTAATGTAGTTAATTGGGGGTGGGGGGTGATATGACAAAATGAGACCATGACAATGATCATAGTATCTTCTAAATAGACTACATTCCATTTATCTCATGTAGTGGGAGCAATGCCTGAAAGTGAAAACATAATGCATGACTTGGTCCCTAAAAAACACTCTATACTGGTGATATGGAACTGGTTTGGCTTTTGGCCATATAATAAGGAACAAACAGTTGTTATTTGCAAAGTCTTCAGAGAAGAGGTTCACACATAGGACGGCAACATGGAGAACCTTTTCAACCACTTAAGGAGGAGCAGCCTAAACAGTATAACGAGGGTGTAGAGGCTAGGAGAGCAGTCAAACCACAGGCAGCAGAGGCAACAGGTACCAAAACAAGCCACTCTGACACAGGTTTTTGAGAAGCAAGAGATGGAAAGTGATAACAGAAGCAATTACCCGTTACCTTGGAAAATATGTGGTTCCCATCAAAACTGCAGAAATTGTGGCGTTAAAATGGGCTGATATGGGCTGCCCAGCCAAAAATATTTCTCCAGCACTGCCAATCCACGGATAAATATTTGAGTCTGACAAATCATTATATTGGAAATGGAAGCTCTGCAGTGCGAATCTTCAGACAACATACTGTCCAGACGATAATAAGGGGGAACTCGGAGCGCACAGCCTGAGAGACGCACTTGAGTGTTGGGGGCTTAAAGAGGATCTGATGAGCTGCGTGACTACAGAGAGTGGGACTAACACGGTGCAGACCTTGCAGCTTAACAACTGGACCCATCTGCACTGTTTTAGGCACAGACTTCACCTAGCCATTGCTGAGGATCTGTATAATAACAATAATAATAACTCTAAATCTCTACTTTTTTCCTAATGTTGTTCACGTAAGTAAAAATTGTAGGCAAGTGGGCATTTTTTTCAATTGCTACGGGAAATGAGCTTTAAAAAAAGAAGTACATTTCTGTTTAGGGTAATATTCGGTATTCATGGGAATCTGCAAAAAAATCAGGATTCTTCCTAGTTTGTTCAGCTTTATGAGGTGCTTAGTTGTCCAGTCAAATGTAATTAAATACATTGTTCTTCTTTTAGAAAAAAAAATGCTAAAAACCCTTGTGATGATCGCCTGACGTCTGTCTGCAAGAAAGTAGTGAGTACATTCTCCTTCTGCTGGAAGAAAAAGAGGGACTTATGTAAGGCTCCAACAGAAATGAAACTACCTCAACAAAAACTCATCACAGAGTCACCAACACGATGGGGTTAAAAGCTTGCCATGACTGAGAGAGTGTTGAACCCAGAAAAGGCTATTTCTCAGGTCCTGAAAGCAGATAAGAAGACAAGGCACTTGATACCATCATGGCAAAATGTTGATGTAATGGAGTCTATGAAGGAGGCCCTGGGTCCACTGAGAGACTTGACCAATGCACTTTCAGCAGAGGATCATGTGAGAGTATCTTATGTTAAGCCAGTCTTGCACCTGCTGAAATTCAGTCTTTTGAGGCTGACCGATGATGACACTGAGGAAAAAACTATAATAAAGACTATCCTTGACTACAGCACTGAAAAATACCAGGATCCCACCACTAATACTCTGACGGCCATGGCTTCACTTGTTGATCCAAGATGTAAAACGTACTACAGTGAAAAGAAAGAGGAAGTACAAGCCAGAGCTGTTTCTGAGTTGGAACTCTGCTGATTGTACATGCACAACAACAATACATTTACAAAAGTATCTCCATCCCCATCACAGAGCCCTGTGGGTAAAATATACACACCATCAAAGAATCAAAGAAAACCCTTGCCAGCTTTTTCTCAGGTGATGTATATGCTGCTGCCACATCTGTTCCCCCATCTCTAAGAGAGGCAGTAGATGGGGAACTGAAGGCCTACCTGTCCACATCAAATGCAGATAGTAAGATGGATCCTCTTACATGGTGGAGACTACATGAGGGAAAATTTCCAAGGGTTAGAAAACTAGCAAAAAATATTTTTGTAATCCAGCAACAATGCTCTCACAGGACGAGTCTTCGGTACTCAGTTCTCATATTCTGCATACAGCTTTTGGGCACAAACGTGAGCAGTATATAGAGGGCTGTCACTTTTAGTTCCCTGACTGTCCAAAGAACCACAATTAATATGTGATTTGTGGCTATAAAGATAATTGTAAAAATCTCCAGATAATGTGAAAGTTCTATACCAAGAACTACTTTCAAGACAAGAACCAGACAGGAACCCCTTGTTTGCAAGAGTGTGTTGGTCTGCAATTTCATTGAATCCCTTGCCAGCATACCTAAGCTAAATCAATGATGAATTACCTAAACTTTCATGCGTTGTATCACTATGTGCTAAGGGTTGGTGTTGGATGTTCAGATCTGTATCTTGATAAATAGACTGGGGAAAAATCAGCTCCGAGTTTGTTCTTTTTGCTGCTATTTCATATTCATGGTTAGTAGAATGCAGTTTCATCTTTGCCTTGCTGATCTGCTCTTCAAAGAGAGAAGTGTTTACAAAAGAGGAGTCTGTCTTATTGCATTAAAAACGTCTCAGGAATCTGAAAGTTGATCAAAGCTAATGAAAAACTTGATCACTCTTTGTGTTTCATCAGTGTCTGATTTTGCCTCACTTTTATTTCAGTAAGGAAGGCGGTAGTGTTCATTGCTAGGTTTTCGGATTTCATTTTGGGATGTGATGGGCTTTGTTTGGGATGTTTCACAAATCCCTTTCCCTTCTTGAAGGGCAGACAGAAAATTATCCAAGTTGATTGCCTTGCCTGGTGGCTTCAGGCAGCAACTGTTCTCAATCAAGCCTAAATGAAGGCATTGCAAAATATATTCAGGAATGTAAGTGGTTTGGAAGATGACTAGGGGGCAGATCTATGGAGCCTCTGGTATCTTGTAATGCAATATTAGCAGTGCCAAGTAGGTAGTTGAACAGTCACTTCCTTGTGGATTCACTTGCTTCTGACCTGACCTGTGCTTCTTATCTATTTTTAATGAATATGCAGAAGCTGAGCATTCATGAAGCAAAGTTGCATTAGAATTGTATATATATGGTGTGTCCAGCTGTCCAGAGTGTTCCTTTTTCTAGCTTTCTTGCTAATACCCGAATACCTACTGTTGTGCTAGGGACCAATACTTCATGGTATTGTCTATTTTTCTCTTACCCATAGAGGTGTAACCATGTAAAATGTAAAAATGTGGCTTTGATGGGTTTGAATGTTACACATTGGGATCTTAATTTCATTTTTGTCGCAGTAGAAATAAATTCACAGAATTTTTCCCTTGATGCCCAAAAGAGAATTAACATGAACTCCTATAGTTGCTGATGGCCTAGCTGGTGGCCCTGTGATCAGAAGGTCATGGGTTTGAATCCCAGGAATGCTGGGACCTTGAGCAAGATACCAATTTCTCACTGCTTACTGTGCTGTGTTTACGTGTGACTACAAGGGGCCACTTTAGTTTTCTTTATTTTAGTAAAGCCCCAAAATGCATGTTTCAGTGATCTGCATTCTCTTTCAATTAGAAGATGAACTTGCCTCTTCTTTAATGTCTTTTTAATTCCTGAATTTCTTGTCAAGTTTCAATTCCTTTTCAAGTTTTTTTTCAATTTTTCCACAGGAAGCTGACCATACTTTAGAGCCCTTATGGAGAATGAGACTTCAGCCCATACAGGCTACATTCCCCCTTATCTCCTCCGAGAGGACCCCTTCACCTCCAAGTTGTCTAAAGAGGGAGACATAGTTGCAGCCTTGTACATCCTTATCATCGGTAAGTGTCCAAGGTGGACATATACTCAAGAATGTGTTGGATGGTTCCAGTGGCTCTAAAGAGGCACTGATTTTGTTTTTCAACTTGAGATAAAGAAAACTTTATGTCTCTGCAATTGTAACTTTACAGAAGAAGGAGAAAAGATAACATTAATGTTTAGGTCTAGAAAAAAGGTTTTGAAAAA
Source organism: Rhabdalestes septentrionalis (assembly GCA_037832545.1). Lineage (NCBI taxonomy): Eukaryota > Metazoa > Chordata > Actinopteri > Characiformes > Alestidae > Rhabdalestes > Rhabdalestes septentrionalis. The sequence goes on along the minus strand of JBBMFX010158181.1, from coordinate 1,145 downwards.
GGCCTTCAAATGGAGACTTCAAAGACTCAAGGCCAATTTTTCTCTCAGACTTAACAAGCATGTTGAAGAAAAACCTTTTTCTTTTTCCTGGCAAGAAAAGCAGTGTCTGCCTTCATATTCCGTGCACGTTCTGAATATCCTGTAACTTTCATTGAATGTGCAATAGTATATTACAATGAGCACAACTGCTTGAATGACCTGGCATGATAAATGATCAAGCAATTATTTCATTTAATTCAACATCCAGCTTTATTATGTGTGGACGCTTATGGGTCCATCAACTACCAACATGAGGCACAGTTTCATTCAGACTAGCTCAGTGGCTCATCCTGACCCGGAGTGCCTGCATATTTGTGACTTCTATATACAAAAGCATTAGTGAGGTCAGGCACTGACCAATATTTCAACAGTTACCGGTTGGGTTTTCCAGGCAGAGCATAAACCTGGACATTTTCTATGTAAATCTTTAATTCTTTAATTCAAAGGACAAGTGTAGTCTACACTGTAGACTAAATCCTTGACCTAGAAACAGATCCATGGTTAAGAAAGTTTAACGAAGTGTTTTCATTCGGTTTTTTTTTTATTTTTTATTTTTTTATTCAAACCAGGTGCATTGAATGAACTGATATCTAATTATCATGCAAATTAGCATATTGCATAATTTATCACCTGAATGGATGTACCTGAATGTTTATGAATTTGCTGGCATTGGTCAGTGAATTGTTTTGCATGTTAACCCTTTAAGCGCCAAAGTCGCATGATTGTGACAAGAGGTTGAAAGCCGTGGTGAAAAGCGGTTGAAACAAGCCTTGTGTCATTGCCGCGGGAGCACAGAAATAGTGCAGTTCTGTTCTGCGTGCGTATAAGCATGTGGGATTTTAGATAACTTAGGAGAAAAAAAACGCCAAAAGTCTAATAAAAAGTTGTCCGTTGAGGATGTCCTGTGAATGATATGCGCCGATTCTGAATCTGAAGGGGAAGATTTGCCTTTTGTACCGGGAGAGGCGCGAAAAAGTCGTGCTCCAAGCACCCGGCGTGAGCGAGCTTGGAGTCCCGGCGCCTCAAGCAGCCGTGATCGGCGAGAGAGAAGGGAGTCCCAGCGCCGCTTGGAGCACAAATTTCTCGCGTGTCTCCCGGTACAAAAG
>JBBMFX010157555.1:0-21873 GCA_037832545.1 Rhabdalestes septentrionalis | reverse complement strand
CTCTCTCTCTCTCTCACACACACACACACACACACACACACACACACACACACACACACACACACACACACACTGTTCCCAGGTTAAGAAATCAATCATACAATCAATACTCACCAATAATATAATTTCACTATATTATATATTTGATTAATCACACTGCGGTCGTTATTCTCATGATAATCTTTGCAGAATTTTACTGCTACATTATGATAACTAACACAGGTCTGTATTTACTCTCACTTGGGACTGTTCCTGCATCCGTCCGCTGCACTGTACGCTGTCCTGTCCTATAATATTGCACTGTTTGCCCTTGTGGTTTAAAAGTCTGTCCTGACCGTTTCTGTGTCATGTTGAGTTGTTTTATTTTACTTTGTATTTTGTGACTAAAACGACAGTTAACACTAACTTGACTGTTCAGTGCACTCCTGATACTGTGATCCATTTGGAAGTACCTCATGGTACAGTAAGTAAATACGATTTATGCTTACTGTTAACCTCAACACTGGGATGCACAATGATGGCAGATAATTGTTTTAAAAATGATCAAACAGATTACATTTCCAAACCCTATTTTTTGACTTGTTTATGGACATTCTTACATTTTCAGTTTGCCATCTATGTTAGCTTCTGTAGCAGGCAATTACATTTCCAGTCCAAGCTTAACAATCCCACAGTCAGTGCAGCTGTACGGTAGATTAGCCTGCGTTTGTGATTCTAAAATTATTTTCAAAGATAAACAGTAATAGCTTCGAGTGATACTTCACCATGCTTGCACTTCATTAACTGTGGAGGGAAGATCTTGAGTAGAGGACAATAAATCCCCCCCTGGCAGTTACACTGTTACGACTGTAATCTTCAGCTTCAGCTCATCTGAAAGTAGCAGTGCTCCCTCACGAACGCCTCCTCCTCATCAAACACCTACTAAATTAACACACATTATCTTGAAAATCTCTTCAATTTTGTAACCTTACAAAATTGAAGAGATTTTCAAGATAATGTGTGAAATCCTCTATGAGGTAGAAATTTAGTGTCCAGATTCAGACACAGTCCTCCGCACTACAGAACAAAATTCCCCGCACCTACTATTTCACTATTTTCACATTTAACATGAATTTAATCTCCTTGAAGAGAAGGGTAAAAGTAAACTGCGTGTTCATTTATGCATAAGAGCAAACTTCCAAAACTCACTCAGTCCAAAAGCCTTTTTTTTTCAAGAAATTGCATTTTACACCTGTTTCTTAAGTGCAACTCCTGCACATTTTAGTTTGGGACAATTAATTAAAAAATAAAATGGAAACCAGGGGCGCCGCCAGGAGAGGAAAGGTTAGAACGATTCTAGGGGCCCAGCACTGACATGGGGCCCTTTTAGGGGCTAGTAATATTATTTTAATAAAGAGGGGGCAGTGCCCTTGATGGAAACAATTAATTGATATTGAACCCAATCAAGTGATTAAAACCCCTTCATTTATATTGCAGGATGGAATATTTATATCAATTTCATACTCATGTCATGCTGCGGAGCTGAACTGCTATTTATTATGAATATGGCACTTCATTGTAAACTACAAATTGACCATAACATGTCGAGTTCTGTGCATGCTGGCTTTGGTTTTAGTCGCAAGTTCCATAATTATATTGTTAAATGTTAAATTGGTTGTTTGAAAATGGCAACAGAAGCTTTTCAAACTTAATGTAGATTTGCTTTCACAGTCTCCATCAGTATCTGACCAAACAACCTGCAATGTGAAAGCTTTAAAAAGGTCTTAATTAGACAATTATGTACAGCTAGTTGTAGTGACATTACTTAGCAGAAAATGAAAACAAGCAACAGCATTTATCATCTAAACGGTTGCAGAATATTATGTATGTATCAGATATGGGCAAAAGTTCCCATTTCATGTGCATCCATGCTTTTAATAAGTGATATAACCTCTCAAACTGTTATAGAGGGTATTAAATCTTTACATATCAAGGGCATTTTGATTAACAAGAAGCTGAGTGCTACAGCGTTTACCCAAATAATCATGAAAACTGCTGTTATGAAAATGTGTAGTTGTAAAATCTGAGGGGCTGAGCCATGCACAGATGCTTTCTTTAATGTTAACAAAATATTTGCAGGAAGTTTTTCTAGTAAAAGTCAGTAAACAGGTGAATGTTGTAGGTGAAATTGGAGGAGGTTTTGTGGCAGCCAGGTGTGTTTTCTCACCCCGTTTTCAATCAAAACTCCCACAGTCCCTTCCCATAAAGGCTCTGGCCGGTCCCGCTGCTCGGGTGTGAAGGTCAGCTGACCGCCTCACTAAGAGAGGAAATAAGTTTCTCTGTTGGGGTGTGAAAGTGGCGAGAAAATGGCTGGAGGAGATTAGTCCACAGGCTGGATCATCCATGGACTACAGAAATACAGCTGAAGGAGGCTAGATTGGTGATAAAAAGGAAATAGCTGGGAGCCATTTTTGGCAGTGGCCGGCTGACAGGAAAGAACAATAAATGAGAGGGAACGATGAAGAGAAGTGCAGAGACTTGACAGTAGTAGGGACCGAGACAAGGGGCCACATGGGGGTTCATCAGAGTGTGACACTCAAGAGAAGAGGGCCCTTGTTGTGACAGTAGTTATATCAAAAATAATCACTGGAAAGGAATTGGGGGTCAAACTGAACTGGCATCTCCAAGAGTCACTTTGGGGGAAAATGAACAGCTTTACACATGGCCCTGCAAATGACAGGAGTCAGACCTTTAAGTCAGATATGGAAATTGCTCTGAAGGTATTGGTTTAAATCTTGGACATTTAAGCTGTCTTCCACGTTACGCTGTCAAATTATGTTTACACTACACAGTTTTAATCCTGATTCTCCATGGATATGTATGTATTTTTTCCACTGTAAAACAACACGAAAACTCACTTGCTTTAGGCTAACATCAGCTTTGCTTTGGCTGAGGTTGAATATTTTCTTTTCATTTTTGCTTGGTGTGACTTCATCTGATCTGTAGCACTTCTCACACGTGGTTTTGTGACAAAACAGAGTTTGGAGACAAGAGAAACTCACTGGATTTCACTCCTAGTGATCTTGTTATTCGTCAGTCTTGTAGTGGGTAAACCCCAACCCCTAAAGACTCCAGATTACAAGACAGCAATCTGGGTGGTGTGAAGAGTTCAGTGATCGGAGGACTTTGAGAGTCATGTGGTTTGCCAAGTCATTAGCAGTGGTTCAGAGAGATGAAGTGGCTGACATGGATTAAGCACATACTAGCCGTTACCGTTCCAGTGCTGTGGTGCTTTGTGACTGGGGGAGTACTACGGCGGGGGTGGAACTGAACATGAATAAACTGGACAGAAAGTCTGTAAAGTTAAATAAACTGACACCAGAGGACACTTGTGAAGGTGACACTATGGACGGTGTCTGAAGCTGTAGGTGAATAAAAGCTCTGGGCTAAAAGGCATTTCCTCTGCAAGCTTACACGCTCTGTGGTGCATAAAATGCATCACAATTCCACCAAAGCTGCGTTCAGGCAATGTTGTGCATGCAAATCGCACAGGGGTAAGCAAAAAAAAAAGCGAGGCAGCACAAGAAGGCGGCATACCCTGGAGACGAGTGATGGAGAATTGCAACTTCACGCTCCAGTCAAACCCCAAACCCACCCCGCCAAATACGATAACAAACCAGTCGCTCCCACAACAGAAAACAAAATAACCCATTAATGTATAAACAATTTGAATGTCTGAATGTTAAAGACAGAAAAGGACAGGATATTTGTTCAAGTCTTAATGGTGTTCCATTTATTGGATTGTGTAACACACACAAATACACCAAACCCATGCTTTTCAGCATAAAGTAAATAAATCGTGGCTTTTTGATGATTAACGTCATACATCTGAGGACGACCATAACTGTGTCTGGATTCACTTACTAATATCATATACTGTAAATCAGTAGGAGTGGAATATAAATTCAGGTCCTGGAAAGCTAATTGGCATCAGCAACACTACTGATGTGGAGACAGTATGCAACACCAAAGAACTAACATGTTTTATGGTGCCTTATAGTAATTCTAGGATGGGTACGCAATAACACATTCATTCATTCGAACCCCCAGCCCTGGAGGTGTGAGGCAACAATGCTACACACTGCACCACCATGGGGCACAACCATAACACTCATTTCTACCAGCACTCAGTCCCAAACTAAACACTGATGCTTAATAACAAATGTTGATAGAAGAGAAATTAAGCTTACATTTAAAATCTGATGGGTTTTGACTCAAATTTTCTTGCTGAATATTTCTGAAGACCCTGACTAGCCTATAAGCTGTAAGTCTGTTAACAGGAAATAGACATCCCACAAAGCAGCAGTTCCCTGGACAAGACACAACCAACTAAACTAGTACTAAACTCACCAAGACACCTTATGAGCAGGTTCAAGCTAAATGTGGGGGGAAACACATTTCTATGACATTTTTAAACCTGCTCATTAGGCTTCATGAGCTCAAGGATGGAGCTGGTGGTCCGCTCCACTGACAAACAACTAGCCAGTTGTTGATCTATAGATACAACATAAGTTGGCATGGCTGAAATTTTTTGCCAAAAAACTCGAATCAATCTTGTAGAGGTGTGTCGCATGTGCAGAGGACGTATTATATGTCTTAAGAACAAAAATGATTTCTTGTGTAACAAAATCCTTTAGTTAAACTAGTCTCCACTTCAGTTTTAGAAATGTTGATGGTCCATTCAAAGATTGTATTTTCTCAGCAGGTTCCACAAAACTGTATTAGGTTAGTTAAAAGCAAAAATGTCATCAAAATGTTTATCTAAATAAAGAACCTAGCATGGTCTAACAAACACAGGTATGTTGAGCAAACTGTAAATAAAAAGTTATATAAAACAAAGGAAGACATTCTGTAGTCTTGGTTACCAGTGGATGTAAGTGTTTCCATGTCATTCACAGTTGCAACAACACAGTAAAAAAAACTTTTACCAGAGTAAAAGTGGTTAGTACTGGAAAGTAATTAGTGGAAAGTGCTACTTACTTTGCTGAAATCACCTGCAGCTATTTCCTTATCTATCTTGGTGCTGTGACTGACGTATCTAGCTGGAATCCCCACTGCATTTTAAAACACTCTGCTCATCCGTTATTTTAGCTTGATATTCTGTACTAAAATAAGTCAACAAATCTCAAGTCTCCTGACACTAAAGTGGCTTCAAAAAGTAAAATTTGTGCATTGAGCGTGGTAAACACCTCTACCAAAGCTAAATCTAATTAAAGGGCATTTTCAAAGCATTCATTTTGAAGAATGAAAATGAATGAATGTTAGCACAATGCTAACTAGCTTGTTTTGCTTGCTGTTGATTGAGATCCAAATGTTGAATCGGAATGTGCCTAAGGAGGGGGTGCAGAGGTAACAATAATAATACTATTTGTAATAATTGTAATAATAGTGATAATAATAATATTGATTATAATAAATAAATAAATAAATAAATAATAATAATGCAACTCCAAAGTATTTTTAAATTTCTCATATCAAATTTCATATTAAGTAATCCTCGATTATTTTCTTTTAAATGGTCAAAATTACTATTAAGTAACATTTTTGCATCACTGTCACTGTCAATATAGACCAAACTCTCATACCCAACCCTCCAAAAAAGGCCTGAAAAAAGTGGACTAGAAGTACTTAGGGGCGGGTTTTAGAAGTGGTGTACCCTTGTCAGTGGCTGATTTGACCACACACTAGCACCAACAGTTTAACAGCTTGTCCCCAGATGCATATTCCAGGTACAAGATCACATCTGGCCCCGCGAGACTACTCGTTTGCCAGCCTCTTGTTTGGATTTTCCACTCCATCTTAAATGGTGCAGCAGATCCGTCCTGGCGCCTGTAAGCTGGCAAACCAGGAGCCAGTTCCAGCCGCGTGCATTTTGAAGAGCACAATAGGTTGAAGTGAAGCTTTTCATCTTCAGAAACTCAAGCCTGTCCAAGTGGAGAAGAGGGAAATTACCTACCTACTAGACTTTTATCTTACTTTGTGCAGATTTATAGAGTAATCCAGCTGTATGAAATACAATCTTTCTCAGCGTTGTATTCTCTGGCTCAGACTGGCGCACTGGGCTGTACAATCAAATTGATATGAATAAAAAGTCTACACACAGAGAACAGTGCAGAATGAGAAAAAAAAAACTCAGAGATGTAACTGTATCTGAAGGACCTTTCATTTATGGTATGACTTTGAATACTTCAGGGTGTGATATATTTTCATATTGTCTGAGCAATAATGGATGAAGATTGAATAAAAAACAGGGGGTCTTAAATTTCTTCAGACAACTTTATCGTGTACCTCCAGAAAAGAAAATGAATGATATGAGAGAGAGAGAGAGAAACAGACAGAAAAAAGGTAAATGAGGGCAATGATTTAATAACAGGAAGGAGTGTGGGGAGGAAGAAGGACACGTGAAAGCGAGCGAGAGACAGTGACAGATGAATGGATATGGCTGAAGACATAGAGGAAAATGTGTGTGCGAAGGTGAACAGGAGAGAGAAAAGTAGAGAGGGGCTAAAAGGGGCTAGGGGGGTGACTGAGACACACAAGGAGAAGGAGAGAAGAAGAGAGATAGAGAGAGAGACAGAGGACAGAAGTGGAGAAAAGACACATTAAGTGAGGTGGAGTGACAAGTGGAGATTGAGCTGTCTGATTAGAGCCCAGACAGACAAACCGAAATGCTAAATAAGTCAACATCCTTTCACACTAAGTGTGAATGAAATGTTTATGATACAGCACATAAATGGGGGGGGGGGGGGTACAGATTTAATGAGAGACTGAGACAGACAGAGAGAAAGAGGGAGAGAGTAAGACAGAGAAAGAAGGAGGAGTCATCACTGTCTGACAGAGAGACAAAGAGAGAGAGATTCAGAGATACATAGAGAGAGACAGAGAGAGAGGGTGAGCCAGAGAGAGGAGGAATAATCACTGTCTGACAGAGAGAGAGAGAGAGAAAGAGAGTGAGATAGATAGAGAAAGACAGAGAGAAAGGGAGTGAGACGGAGTGAGTGTCAGAGAGACAGACAGAAAGAGAGAGAGAGAGAGAAAGTAAGATAACCACTGTCTGACAGAGAGAGAAAAAAAAAGAGACAGAGAGAGACACAGAAAGAGATACCGAGAGAGATGGTAAGAAAGAAAGACAGAGAAAACGACAGAGACAGCAAGGAAGAGAGTGAGAAAGACAGAGAGAGAGAGTCAGAGAGAAACCGATAAAGAGAGCCGGAGAAAGTGAGCCAGAGACAGAAGGAGGGATAATCACTGTCTGACAGAGAGAGAGAGAGGGAGAGAGCGAGAGAGAGAGAGAAAGAGAGAGAGAGAAAGTGTGAGAACTAAAAGACAAGCAATAGAAGAGTGTGAATGAGGGAGAGAGAACTGACACGCAGCAGCAGGACACAGAAGGTGGAGTGAGGAAGATGGAGATGAGGACGGAAGTGAAAGGACATGAACTAAAGTGTCATTTGAAAGTCTGTGTGCGTGTGTGTCTGAGTGCATGTGTGTATGCATGTGTTTGTCAGATTGAATGTAAATAAGTAAAGAAGCAGAGAGTAAGAGAGTGTGTGTTTGTGAGTGTGTTGTCTGTGTTTATCTTGTCTACTGTGGCTGCGTGGCACAGCATGCTGATCAGCTTTAAGTGACTTAGCAGGGCTGGAGGCTCTTTCTGTACAACAGCAGCTCTGTCTTAATGCACTAATGAAAGTGCTCACATTCATTAAAGTGCTAACCTATGAGTGTGTGTGTGTGTGTGTGTGTGTTTCTGAGTTTGTGTCTCGTACCTGCAGTACGACAGGTTTATTTATATAACAGTTACTTCCGACATCACATTCTGAATGGTGCGCACTAGCCACAGTGCTATCTGTGCTAACAATAACTGAGCACTGGTTGCTAAGTAACAACTTGCTTTATACTGTAGGTTACCTTAATTATATCAAAGATGACACATTGAAATGAACACATATGTACCATTTTATATAAATACAGTTAAACAAAAAGCAAATATCATCAAAAACATGCTGTGAAATGCTTCATAGACTAATTAGAATAAAGAACATTTGTCTGATAACTAGCTAACCTGACCTTAATATAGTGAGCATATCACTGATGTGATGACATATCCAGGAAGTCACAAATGAACTCCCACAAACATCACATTGCAAGTCCCAATTCCACCTTTAGAAAGGCCAGGGAGAAAGGGGATCTATGGAAGAGGTGCAAGTTGGCAAAACATAACAAGAGAAACTTAAAGTGCCATCTCACATTTGACTAATAATACCTTGATGAGTGGAACTTTTGATGAGTGGAACTTTTGATGAGTGGAACTTGATGAGTGACAGAGGCTGACACAGCATTCCACAATAAGAACATCATACCAGCAGTCAAACATGGTGGTGGTAGTGCGATGACCTACGTATCCTTTGCTGCTTCAGAGCCTTTTGCCAAAGTTGTGCTCTCTCTCAGAAAATGCCACAGGATGGCCATCATCTGTCTTTCAGGGCCACTGGCCAAGAGCCCAAGAGCGAGTTCCCATGTTAACGGTTTAATGGAAACAACTGGTTTTAGGTGTGGCCTTATTAAAGGTCTGACTTAAACCTCTGTGTGAAGTTATGCCATTGGGACCTTAAGCAAATGTGGATGAATGAAAGTAATTCTCCTAATACAAGTGGACCAAAAGCTGATCTCATGTTGATCTCATGAAATGAAACACTCATATAAAACTGTATTTGTTTCCCTGTGATCTGCTTGTCTCATATTACAATTTGTGGGGAAGTGATTCTATTTATTGTGATAAATATGCAAAAAAAACTGGAAGTCTACGTCACCAGACAAATCATGTTTTCTCCATTTCTATCATATTTGCTCCTCTACAAAAGAATAAAAACAACCACCAATAGTGTGTAGGTCAATCGATTCCCTCTAGATTCAGGAGGAATTAAAGACATGTAAGAGCAAAAATGTGAAAATAAGAATTTTCAGTGAACCACTTCCTCAAAGGCACCTGTGGAAAAGAAAAAATGAAAGCGATAAAATACGTGCCAGAATAGTTGGACTTGGGATATTCTTCACCTTAAAAAGTGTCCAGAAGCAAGTGCCCACCCAAGAGAAGTTCTGCTGCCCTGCCAGGCTCTGGGAGAACAATCCTGGCCGGTGAGCTTATTATCCATCTCCTCTCCAGCGAGGAGATCTGACCCTGAAACTGTAAACCAGACCACCTACACTACTACCTCCTAATCTCTCCTGCTGTTACACCTATTCGGGAGCTCAGAGCACACGAGTGATTAGCTGCTCCTGTCTCATATTTCCAGCCTTCCAATGTTTCTCTCTCTCTCTCTCTCTTAGTCCAGTCACATACTGTGGTTTAATGTACAAATCTTGCCAAATCTACTTGAGTACACCATTTCCAAAACATCTCGCTGCCCCAAGCAGTAAGACAAAAAATACCATCAAATAACAGTAAAGCGGCCCCTTGTAGTCATGTGTGAACACACCACAGCACAGTACGAACAATGTGAAATTATTTCTCTGTACTTTACCCATTCACCGAAGGAAGCAGTGGGCAGCCACCAACCCCGGGGTGCAGCTTGTGGGTACGGTACTCAAAACTACCTCAGTGATGCCACTAGCAGTGCTGGTATGAACCCAAAACTATCTAATTGCAGGCGAAACATCCTAAATAAATGCCAACAGCTAGTATCAGCGTCAATACAAATATAACCGTTTGTATTCAATTTCTAATTATGCCTGAAACGATCCCATAATTACTGGCGACGTAAATAATGTAAAGCTAAGAGTGAGGTTTATACAATTGTAAAGTTTATTGTTCCAATTTTGCAAGAAACCTCATATTGTATTTGAATGCTTCCACATCTGTATGAAATATATTACTTTCTGTACTTTATTGGATTCATGTTATTTAATAGTGGTTTAAAACAGAATTTCATTTCGTGTGGATCCAGTGTGGCCATTAAAGAGCAAATAATTTTATTCATGCTGTAGCTAGGAGAAAACAATGGAAATGTTAATGTGAGTGTTGTGTTCATTCAGTACACTGAATGTTACTGGTTTCAAAAAAGGATAATAATAATTAGCCAAACACTATCTGTGAAGAAGGGGTGTGACTACACTGCTAAACTGCAGACTCAGCCTTGAGCTGTTAAAAAACAGCCACGCGTAACAAACCTGAAAACACTTCAGCTGGGACACATATGCGACGGCTTAAGGCCTGATAACACGGAGCAGACAAGACCCTGTAGATGTGCGAACAAAGTAAAGTGAGCTTAGGTTAAGATTCTGAATGCAGAGGCTCATCTTTAGAGCAACGGAAGAATAAGACACTGAGAAACTCAAAGTGGCTTAAACTGAACTGTATTGACAAGATGTTCTGCTTTGTGTCTTTATTACAACTGTTTCTCTTTATGCTCCAGGTTGCGAGGAGCCTCTTAAAGTCAGAGTGTGGCCGAGTTATCTGGCTTGATCAGATTACAGCAGCACATGCGATGAGGGGTTATCAGAGGAAAGCTGTACTGCTAATCTGATTTGAGGTCAGTGCAGGGCAGGTCGGAGGGGACCAAAGGCCACTGCTGTGTTCCAGTACGGGTCAAAGCTCCGCATTCCAACTCTGCTCACTGTCTCACCCAAGCCTCTGTAGGCCTATGTGTTGATAACATCACTGGCACATACACACTACTGGGGTTGTCCCGGCCCAGTTTAATCATAGCGGACCAATGATCCAGTCATTTACATTGAAGTATCCACCAAAACTTTGATAACATATTTGCATTTTAGCAGATAACTCACACCTCACAGGCCTATCAAAAACTCCTTCTGGTATGATATTGTAAATTAATTGGTAACCTGACCAATTACTTTAAAATATCATACCTGAAGGAGGTTTTTTTTTTTTCAAAATATTGAATGAGATCACATAAAAATGTGCATAAAGTCTTATTCTCTAAACCTTGAAGTGTCATTGTCCAAGGAAAATAAAGCAAATTAGTAACTTGCCACACTATTTTAAAGAATGTATATAGGTCCATTCACACAATGTAACCTAATTACATAATCCTTTTAGATCATAATGGTTTTAAAAAAAGGAAATCTAATCAAAAGCAAAAACATTAGCAAGTTTTTTGGAAATTATCAGAAAGCAATTCGGCAAAACGCTGCAAAATGCTTCCTAGACATTTCAGCTTGGACACTTATGTGACAGCTTAAGAAGGCCTGAGAACCCAGAGCAGACAGGACTGTGCTCTGTAGAGGACGGAACTAAGCAGAGTGAGGTCAAATAAAGATTTTGAATGTAGAGGCCCATCTTTAGACCAACACAGTGTAAAGGGGGCAGCTGGTGTGTCCAGTGATGTAAGAAAAACGTGGATGTTTCCTTAGGACAGAGAGGACATATGCTAGGACTTACCCTACTTTCATATTTCACCCAAACACAGTAGTGGTGTTTGTGCCCAAGAAAGGTATTGCTACATCTGTAAAATGGAATTGGTTCAGTTTTGTGCCATCGGACACAATACAAATAAGTCCTGTGTCCGACAGCTTAAGCATCGCAGCCACTCAGCTCCTATGGACTGGCTGAATCCCTGCAGCGCTAGCAGTAGCATGTTAGCACCGCTGCCGTGTCAAATGCCTTGCAGAACACCGGTACTCTTATGGGGTTTTCAACTGACTGGTACCTCGGTTCTTTCAACTCCATTAAGCCACAAGCTTTTGAAATATTGATGCCAAAATCCAGTATTTTTTAAGCTCTGACACTTAAAGTGTTAAAGTATTGCCTTCATGTAACAGGTTGCTACAGCGACCACCAATCAGTAAACTCCAATATGTAGACGTCATCATTTAGTTTCGGTTCAGCATGCATGGAACCTTGGCCAAGGTACCAGGTACTAGGTACCCGATTTTAGTAAAGGAAAAGCAAAACTGGTTTGCCTGTATTCCCCTCTACATGCCAACGGCACTCCCCCATTTATTAAGGGACCTTTCATTAAGCAATTGGTCATGGAACGCAGGTCAGCATCAGCCAATCAGAGGCAGAGATTGCACTGTGTACACGAGTGCACACAAAGAGGAAAAATACACATGACATGAAGTAGACTAGTCATATTTTCTGTTAATGCCCTAATGCAGGGTTGTCAAACTCCAGTCCTGGAGGGCCATGTTCCCTAACATTTTGGTGATTTCCCTGCTCAGAAGCACCTGGTTCATGTCGCCAGGTAGTTGTTAGATTAAGTGATAGTATTTGAGGAGGAGAACCATCAAACTGTGCTGGACAGCGGCCCTCCAGGACCTCAGAGATTGACACCCCTGCCGTAGTGCCATATGATAAGAAAGGGCACGGTGGAAGGTGATAAACCCTGTCGTTACATATATTTCAAAATATATTAGCCCATACATACTGTGTAAAACCAGGATTCATTAGCATGCTAAAAGTTTTAGATTCAAACTATGTGTCAGATTGCACTATACCCATAAAGTAAAAAAACAAAAATTATTTATTTGTCATCTGTTGTTTGATTTTAAGGAGGGTATGGGCAAATCAATTAAAATCGAAAATCAGATGTATTGTAAAAAAAATTGGAGAATTTGTTTTTAGGCCATATCGCCCAGTTCTACTTGTGGTTGGTATTAAGGATCTCCAAGTTATCTCTTAGACTCCAGGCCACGAATGGCGTTGGCCACTGCTTTGTGCTGGAAGAACATCATCAATTAAATTATGTTATATGATGAACTGTCCAAATAAGTAAAGAAATTATTTTATTTAAAGTTAGTGTTTTTATCTGCATGTTACCTTCTTTAATCATTTCTCATGTATGACACTGTATGTGACAAATAAAATCTGAATTTTGGTGATGTCACAGGTCCGGGTCTCCGGTGGTCCGCCTCTCAGACTCTTGAGAGCCGCGCGCCCCCCGACCCGAGCAGTGTCTGCCTTTAACCTGCAGTGTGTGTGTGTGTGTGTGTGTGTGTGTGTGTGTGCGTGTGCGTGTATGTGCGTGTGTGAGCCTGAACAGTTTCCAACTTCCCGCTGTGGTGTGTGTGTGTGCGTGTGTGCGTGTATGTGCGTGTGTGAGCCTGAACAGTTTCGAACTTCCAGCTGTGGTTTGAATGTGTGTGTGTGTGTGTGTGGGCATGATCCAACATGGATGAATTCGTGAAAGATTTTGCCAGTTCTCATCAGAGCCGCAGAATTATATTGTTTTAAACAGACCTGGGATCAGTTAGTAACTGATGACACGGAACTGTGTTTTTGTTTTTCTTTTCAAATCTGGGTCTGTTTGATGTCTGCTGCGTCTAACTGCAGTATTTTTTGTTTGGTTGTTTTTTCTTTATACTAATGATTTTATTAATGATCTCAGCATTGTTTTCCAAATAAAACGTTTTAATTCCATAATTTATTATTTCAACTTTGAGTACAGTGCGTGTGTGTGTGGACCCCCAGAAATAGCAGTGGCCACCCCCTGGCCACCCCATGTAAAAAATTCTAGCTCCGCCACTGAGTACGAACGGTTCAGTATATTTTCAACACTTCACTGTGGCAACTAGTTCAGAACTTGCAGTACTTTCAAATTCTATCAGTATTGGGAAGTTTTCAATACACTGACATTGTATTTTGCCTGCATTTAACTGGTTTACATTCATCTCGAGTGCACAGTCTGTTTGAGTAATCAGTTCACAATTTTTCATCATAAACACAAAACGTCATACAGAAGAAAAGCCCGAGTGGTTCATTTCCCCAAACTCAGAACATGTCTTGCCTGACAAAAGCTCCAGACTGTAAACAGCAAACTAAAAAAACTTCATTTACATGCCGTAGCTTCATGCTACTGAGTCTCCGGACAGTTTGTTAATGCTAATCTCCTGTGTGGTGGTCGGCCTTTGAGCTGAATCACATGTAATGAGATTATGTTAGCACTGCTTGGTGAATGGCATTGTGTTCTTCTGAGGCTGAAATGTTTGAAGCAAAAACACTCAACAAATACTCAGAAGCCTCGTAAGCAGTCAATTCAACCAGTCCTAGAGTTTCAAAGGAAAACCGTTGTCTCTTTTTCCAGGTAATGCTACCATCAATAATCAAGTGACCTACATTTCACAGAGAGAAGAAATGGACCTGAGGCTAACAGCAAACATTCAGACCACATTCACCCCCCACACACTGATGGACTAAAATTATGGCCACCAGCAGTCAGCTGAGAAAGAACCTTCTTTGTATGAGCACTTATGGACATGTATCTTAGTTCATTCACCATGGCCTATTGATGTTCTCTTCACTCCCTTGCACACACAAAATATCACAGTCTACATACGGGAGCTTGGATCAAGCTTTGGGGAAGTCTGAGGTATTTGATCATGAAATTAGAGTTGCCAAATGGTTAAAATTAATAATTGGACCCTTCATTCATTGTACTACAACTGAAGTACTAGTCAAAAGTGGCCAAACTGGCCAAATCACAGCTGCTACTACTTAGTAGCCCCCCACTGATAATGGAAAGAGCTTGAGCTCAAATAAACCTCACTCAGAGCTGGCCTCTAAAGTGATACAGACCCAGCCAGAGCCTTTCTTGTTTTAATTAAGACCCATTACATGTTTCTGCTGTTTTTTATTTAACATGCTGTTTATGGCCCATATCATGGACAACTTGGTGGATGTAGTCAGACAATTTCGACCCCAGTCTCCATTTATGAATGAACTGCTTTTGTGATGTCACAAAACCAACTAAATTACATTTACAGCCTATACAATATGTATAACTACACCTGATTACTACACCAACAGGGAATTTAATGATTGCATTCAATGACTGCAATTACATAGAATAATATGTAGTTGATCCCTTTTTTGCAGCTATAACAGTTCCCCTTCTTCTCTGATTTTGGAGTTTCTGTGGGAATGTGTCCCCATTCATTCTGGTGAGCATTTATTAGGTCAGACACTGATGTTGGATATGAAGGCCTTACTCACAATGTCTGTTCCATTTCATTCCAAAGGTGTTGGATGGGGTTGAGGTCAGGACTCTGTGTGGGACAGTCAAGTTCTTCCACACTGAACTCATCCAGCCACATCTTTATGGAGCGTGCTTTGTGGACTGGGACACAGTCATGCTGGAAGAGAAAAAGTTCTTCCCCAAACTGTGTCCACAAAGTTGGAAGCATGGCATTGTCCAAAATGTCTTGGTCTGCTGAGTTGTTAAGCTTAGCCCAAACCCTAAAAACAGGTGTGTCCCAATATTTTTGTCCATATAGTGTATATTCACCTTTACAGCCAGCAGCAGTTTAGCTCTGCCTATCCATAATTAAGCTATAAGGCAGGGGGCACAAGTCCATGCCTGCAGGGCCGGCGTCCAACCGTTTGGCAGCTCCGCTTACCGAAGTCGCTCATTAAATCTCGCAACTAACAAATGAGTTAAGAATGAAGTGTGTTTCAACAGGGGAATAATCAAACTCTGCTGGACACCGAACCTCCAGGACTGAAACTGTGGGCCCTTATTATAATTCCAGCTTTAGGCTGCTTTTTCAGAAATGCACAATCATAATCATTTTTAAATATGCAGCAACAAAAACAGCCAGTATAAATACAGGTTGGAAAATGGTAGTGTCATAATTGTTTTGGTAAATGAAACCACTCAAATGTAACAAATGGACCTCAGGGAGAAAAAAACACTACACATTATGTTAGCTGTGATGTGAACATATGACTGCAAAGGTTAATTACTGAGGAAGAACGGCTGCCAGCTAAAATCACTGCAGTCAGGTAATTATGTATTAATTGTCTCAGGCCTGTGTTTGATGCAGCATTCATAAACACAGATCAGGGGGGGTCCTGTCCTGCTCTTGGAGAGCTACCACTCTGGAGGACTCAGATCCAGCACATCTGGCTCTAATAGGCTCAAAAAGTATTCATTATCTGGATCAGGTGCATTAGATTAGAGTTTAATGGCAGACACTGCGCAGAGCCTGATAGTCAAGGAATACTGCACTAGGCTGAATAAAAACAACAGAAATAGGAACACCACTACACTGAGGTATTTATATAATGCAGCGCTTATTATGTCTTGCTTATGATTTATCAAAAGCATTACTAAAACTGAAAAGCAACATCAGAGTATATTTGTATGGATGATATATCACGCGGCACTATGCTATGCTGTGAAAGAAATCATGAGTCTAGGTAATTAAGTCCTATTAATGATGTATATGTTAATGAGGTAATACATATTAAGATAAGTTGAGACAAGCTATATCCTTAGTAGTTCCACAAGTGGGACATTTGCACTGCTTTGACAGAAAGTGGACAGTTCAGAGGTAAGAGCAACAAAACAATGGAATAAAAATGATACAACACAAGATAAAATAAACAGTACACTTTACAACTAATACAAAAGAATCCTTTTTGTCTTTTTTTCTTTTGTGTTGTGTTCACAGATTAAAAAAATGTGTTAGGATAGGTTATTAACTAGGGTGTGTTTCGACTTACTCCAAAATTCGTGTTACATCAGAGCTGTAATAAGAACAGCTCTCCATCGTAACTTGAGGCCCCCCTGAATGTATGCGCATATATACATAGTGGAAATATATATATATATATATATATGTCTGTTAATGACCAGTGGTCTGTTTAGGTGGTATACTGGGCACACTACTTGAAAGAAAAGCAAGAAATACAATATGTCTAACACTGTTATGTATTTAATAATATGTTCATTTACTTTTCCCTCTATGTTGGTAGTATCTTTGATATTTCTTATTTAATGCGAAGTGCAAAAATGGATAAAAAGGACTCATATCTTCTGACACAAAACAAGACCATGCAAATAACACATCATCAAGTTCAAATTGAGCATCTACTCTTCTGTTATTGTTTTATTGATTGGAATTGTTATTATGTTTGGAATACACAAATAATAATTATTTTTTAATAATCTACTAGTAAGAATTCTATTTAATATTGCATTTGAATACACTTCTGATCTGATGCTTTTAAACGGTTAAAATCTCTATGGAAACTTTGTAAGAACCCAGAAATATAGAATTCAAAAGGCAGAAGGTTCAGGGTGCAGGGCAGGTGGTGTGTAGATGGGCATGATTGGTGGCGGGTGAAAGGGGGGAGTTGCAGCTATATAAGGATGAATAGCCTCTAATAAAGACTGAACTCCTGCAGCAAGAAAAGAGGCTGCAGGCTAGAGTCGCTCCCGCCACGCTTCAGAACCACTAATTATTTTAATTAGCCTCTTGTTTGCATGTGAATGCCAGCCCGGGGCACTTTTAAGCAATGCTGCATGTGTGGCTTTTTCGGGGGTGTGCTTGAACATGCAAAAGCGTTTTTGGTCACTAGTGCCAAAATAGCAGTGAGCAGCGGAATCTCTCCACCAGGGAGAGCTGGGGCTACTGGAGTACTGACGTGCTGCACTAGAAACTGACATCAGTTACAGACCACAAAACCTGCAACATTCAGATGCCCAGAGGCCAAACATGCGGCCAGAATGGCTCAGCTTCACTTGTTTTTGGTTAATTTACTTCAATCTGAAGTGCACTGAAGCCTCAGTCTAAGAGGATAAAGGATGTGCAGCTGCCCACAGGTGGACAGGGATGGACACCAGCCGAATAGTACTAATACTGTCCTCAAAGAACAGGTCAGATTACATTAAAATAATAATAAAAAAGCAGTTTACATTTAGAGTCTTGTGTAAGTTCTTCAATCTACGATGACGAAAAAATTATTAACAAAGAAAAACATGAAATGAGTAGGTTTATCCAAACCTTTAAGTGGTAGAGCAAATATCAACTGATACTGATATATCAATGCTGTCCAGCACTACATACTATTTATAACTCATGTCTTATTTTATCATTTTCTCGTGGTCTGGCAGGATTCGGACTGGCCATTCAGCTCGTCCTTACTGTTTTTCATTATATGTCCGTATCATTTAAACCACAATCAGTGATCTACAAATGCTCGCTTAACAACAACCCAGCCGCAGCAACAACAACCTCCGCAGGGTCTGTTTTTATCGGCAGCTGGCAGCTGTCCCTGCTCTTTTCTGCAGACAAGCATGATGGATGCATAGTTTGCATAGAAGCCCCATTAAACATCAGGGATTCTTATTTTTTATGGTCTATACTGACATTGCTAGACAGGTTAAAATTTTAGCAAATTTTTTAGCCAGCTCTCTCCTACATAAAGTAGCTGAAGTTTACCCAGAAAGTCACTAGATGTCGCTAGATGAGGACACGCTTATCTGCATATAAATGATGTCACGCCAGGCTGGCGTTCTCAGAATGAAAATAAAAAATACAACAAGGAAGGAAAGGTTAAAAATAGGAGAGGTTTGGAAGGTGAAATATATGGTGTTTGTGTTCATGTGTATCTCTAAAAGAAATATCTGTGTTCTATACCTGAGAGGGCTTTCGTTTTTACTTTGCTTAAAAATTAAACAGATCCTTTTGGTTGTAATACAACTTGTTTTGTAAATGGGTGAGATCAACCAAGTTAAAATTATAACTGGTCAGTCATTGTGATCGTTATATTGCACGCACATGCACAGATCATTCACTTTTCGAGCATCTGGACGGACAGAGGCAGTCTCGAAGTTGTACAGAAAGTAGCTAAGATTTGTCAAAAGTGTGTCTAGATTTGTCGCTAGGCGCTTTTTGGAATAAAATTTGAAAAGTCGTTAAAAATGGCGACAGGGTCCCTAAGTTGGAAAAACTGATTGCAACGTGTTTTCTGCGTGTTCCTCATATTCTTCCACCACACGAATCCAAACTAGTTCACCAACATAGTCTGTAAGTGTGCTAGCGGCATTTGCCGAAGCACTCCTGTCTCAATTTAAAAAGGTTTAAATAGAAGTCGAGTTTACTGTAACCTGAGAACTCCCTGTTTAACATAAGGAATGTTGCCTGAAGAGGTGGCATTCCTGCCTGAATAGGGAATTAAACCTCCAGTCTGTGATGTTATACACTTCACGGAGTGAGATGAGAATGGAAATGCCCAGCGATCATGCCTGGACTAAAAATAGGGCACTACATCACAGGTTGCGATATTCAGCATTAATTACACTAACAGATCACTACTAATAACCACATTTCCCTATTTATTATTGAAAAACACATCTCATGCACTCCTGCTGAAAAGGAAAACGTGCACTGTCATCTGGGCCTTTTAGTGCCAGAGGGTGTTCTATTAATTCAGCTGTTTTCATCTATTAATTTTGAAGGTTTGTCAACTCTCGCGTCGTCCTCTTTATGTCACTGTCCGCCCGCCCGCTGCCGCACGCGTCTGTGTGTGTGTTCGTCTGTCCCCCTGCCTGCTCCGCATCTGCCCACCTGTCCGTTCGCTGGTCATCAACGTCTTTGTGTCTGACTCACTTTCCTGAGATGTCAGCAGGGGCAGCAGATAGGGAAACGGAGGAAAATGAGAGGGAGGGAGAGTCTGACACCATCAGAGGTAAAACTAGGCTCTCTGGCTGTGGTCGTTTACTAACAGAAAGTCCGCAGGCTGCCCGGCACTCAGAGAGAACAAGAAGACACATTCACAGACAGGACACCGAAAAAAACAGGAGGGGACAGGCGGGGGAGGACAATGTAAAAAGAAAGAAAGAAAGAAAGACACAATTAGACAGGCAGAGAGAGAGAGAGAGAGAGAGAGAGAGAGAGAGAGAGAGAGAGAGAGAGAGAGGGAGCATGACAGAGAAAGTAAAGTTCGAGTAAAAAAGTGAGAGAGGGTACAATGAGAGACAGAAAAAGAGATAGTGACAGAGAGAGAGAATGGCGAGAGAATAAACATTTCAAATACTTGCCATAATAATACAAATAAAATATACACAACCTGTCAGATGTTTGGACACTCCTTTTCATTCAGTGTTTTTTCTTTGCTTTTATTATTTTCTATATTGATTAATATTGAAAATAATCAAAATGATGAAGGAACACATGGAATTATGCAGTAAACAAAAAGAGGTAAATAAACCAGAATATGTTTTGTAATAAGGTAATGATGGACTGTGTTTTTTACTTATTTAAGTGGTTCTTGCCATAATGTGGAGTAGAACCTTAGTGGAACAGGATCACTAACTGTGTACCAAACCGATCACCACAACTGATGATCCCAAACACATTAAGAAAGCAAGAAACTCCACTGAGAGCACCTGGTAATTAAATACCATTCTATGGAATCAGATTTGTGCCAAAATTACAAAACAAAACTTTCCTAATGTCAAACAAAATTCATTCTCGCCTGTGAGACTTTTAATTTCGCTGGTTTTTCAGTCACTTCGCCCCCTTTTACATTTTCGCTGCGTGTGGATTCAATTTCACTTCTGACACAAATCTCTAATGTGGGCTTCGCCTCTTTTGTCCAGCAGGCTTTTGAGAGACAATTCCAGGCCCCGAAAATGCGGGTTTGCACAGACTATTAAGAGGACGGACAGCAGCAAAAGTCACCAGTTACGATCACAGCGAAAACGTAAAAGGGAACAGCGTGACAGTAAAGCCAGCAGCGAAACTAAAATACTAGCAGCAAATCTGAAAGTCTCATAGGCGAGAATTAATTTTGTTTGTTAGGAAAGTTAAAACATTTTGGCACAAATCTGATTCCAAACCATTCCAGGTCGATTAATCATGAATCTGATTGAAAAAATGCCAAGAGTTTGCAAAGCTGTCATCAGAGCAATGGGTGATATTTCCAGTAATAATCTACAATGTGGCCAAAAATAAAAACAAACGAAATGGTTGAATGGGAAGTTCTGTTCATACTTTTGCCTGGTATTGTATATTTGACTTGACTTGATCTGACTATAAGGAGCAAACGTGGTTAAAGATGTGAGAGACAGAAAGAAAGAGAGAATGAGAGAAATAGAGAGACAGAAAGTGGGAAAGGTAGAGAGGGAGAAAAGTGACAAAGAGAGAGCAAATCTGATTGAGAGGGACAGAATAAGAGAATGAGAAAGTAAGGTTAATAAAGTGAGAGAGGGTATAGTGAGAGACCGAAAATTAGAAAGTGACAGAGAGAAATGTTTTTTCCTTCAGGATCAAAGGTCATTAGGTCGCAGGCCCCCGCGCTCCCCCTGCCACACAGGAAATCACAGCCTGTCTGTCCACCATCAGCGAACTGTGGAAGCAAGACCACCCGAACAGGAAAGGAAAGCTTGGAAAAACAGGGGAAAGCGTCTTGCCATGAGAAATGAGAAAGATGCCAGTTTGACGCGAAAGCTGAAATCCTGAGCCTCTCTTTCCCAGCAGAGTTGGGTCTGGGCGTCCAGCTCTGCTGTGATTTATCTGACGCAACCGTCAACAGTTTGTTGTTATGGATACAAAAGTGGACTTTTTTCAGCAGGGGAGGTCCTCTGGAGGCTTCGATCCCGAACGCTGCTCGAGGCAGATGGAAATAATTACAGCTATTTAAGGAGAGATAACCGGGGAGCTGACAGGACATGAAGTTATTCCGTGAGGTATTCGCCGTCTCTGCCTGTTTTTCCCTAAAGTTTTCACCATCAATTGCGTTAGGCCTCACCCACCCTGAGCTGCAGGCCTGGCCGAGATCCACCGACGGTTTCAAACCTTAAGAGAGCCGCATGATTCCTGATTGTATGGGTTTGGCCGAAACACATCTGGGAACGTTTGACTGACAGCATTATGTTCCATTATGATTATCTGCAGATTCTGGCCAAGGTTTAGATCTGCTTGAAAAACTGAACTCACTGAAACCCAGGCCATGAACTTACTAGTGTAGTTGTTTGTATATGTGTGAGTGTGTGTGTGTGTGTGTGTGTGTGTGTGTGTGTGTGTGTGTGTGTCTGTGTGTGTGTGTGCAGGAATACTCTACACCCACATAACACCAGCCACACTGGC
>JBBMFX010157027.1:0-21890 GCA_037832545.1 Rhabdalestes septentrionalis | reverse complement strand
AGCAGAACGCTGCTGCAGGTCTGTTCTCCCTTCCCTGCAGGACATTTACACCAAGAGATGTTGGTACAGGGCAGTTCAGACACTGAAGGACTTATCCCACCCCAGTCACAGACTTTTTCAACTTCTGCAATCAGGCAAAATGTTCCACACCATCAGGGCCAGAAGAGAGAGGCTCAAGAGGAGCTTCTATCCTCAGGCCATCAGGATTCTGAATCAGAACATGCCCACTCACCCCCCATAGCACACCTGACCTTACCAAAAACTGTCATACCTCATCTCAGGTCTGTTATATATTTTCATACCACTGTAATGTACATGCTGCTATTGCTCCGGTCAATCTGGTTGCGCCACTTTGACATATCATTCATCACTATGTTTTGTACATTGCTATGTAGCTAGATATTATTGCACAATGCACTTTAACATTCATTTGCACATTCCATTTGCACACAGTAAATTCTACTGCTACATTTATTTAAATATATATTCATATTCAGTCTTAAGTATTTATGTTAGATTTGTATTTTAGAAACTTTAAACGGCTGAGAGCTGAATCCACCCAGCAACTTGGACATCGAGAACTGACTCACCTTCTTTGGTTCCGTTCATTGCTGAATCCAACTCTTCAATCCATGGGCCAATACCGGCCCACATGCCCATATCTATCACGGACCAGTGTGGGAGGGAGGCATATGTGTAGATTTCAATGGTCTCAGATTTATTTTCAAAAACCAAACACAAGAAAGGTTCGATGGCCAGAACACTAACAAAAACCAAAACACAGGTGACTAGTATGAACCTAAGGAGATTGTGTGGGTAGACTGACAAATGGGACATGAACTATGGATCTATATATGGATCTGTAAACAGTAATCTCCTGCTTTTCACACCCGTGCACAGTTGTTTTGTTTTGTTTTAAAAAAAAACTATTTTTCCCAAATATTCTCCCAAAATACTTAAGTTGAATCTTGAAAGCTGAATACATTATCCTTAACCAAAATATACAGGTGGGCCCATACAGACCGTTCTGATATTCATGTATTCGGCATTTCCTTTGGTATAAACAGGTAAATACAGTAATAAATTAGTGTAATTTTTACTAATAAAAATACAGTAAAGTGTAGGGGTAATCAACAATCAGTTTTACGGTTCAATAGTTTAGGGGCAGACTGGCAATCTGTGTGTCCTGGAAAATAATGGCTGTCTGATGCACGGTGGCTGGCGGCTTGTCTTTCTCAGCCGAGACGCAACCCCTGCCAGCTGGTAGAAAAAGTTCAGGCTGTAAATAGTCCCAGTCGGACCCTGCTTTAAATATTTAATCCCAAAATTAAATGCAAGCCTGATTCCTCTCTCACACAATGAATTAATGCAAGCATGTTTTCTTTGGAATGCACTGCTGTTTTCTTTAGGATAGCAGGATAAATACTTCAATACTTCAGTAATACTTTTTTACTATTTTTTTGTACTAAACATACAGTAAACTCTATGAGATTTCGCTAATTTTTACAGTTCAAATTGTACTGTTTGTCAGGCAGTGCTGGAGGAAATATTAATGAGAATACCTGATCAGTGCAGGGATTTTCTGCCACCATTGCTTTAGTCTTGATCAAAAAAACAGATGCCCCTGCATCTCTATATATAGAATGACCTGTGCCCCTCAGGAAGTGTTACTGAGGGAAAAGGTCAAGGCAGAGTCTAGGTGGAACTTACTTAAATAGTAAAGCCTGTGATCATATAGCTGAAGGATGAATTTGGATGGAGACAGTATTTGTAGCCATGGCATCACTAGAAGGCAAACTCCTTGTAAGAACAAAATACAATTTTAGGCGTTATCAAAGAGAGAGAAATACCTTGTATTGATAACGGAAATACCTAGGGAAATATGAGGCACTGGGGGAGAGGTGGAGTTTTGAATGTTCACATGAGAACACCCATTGGCAAGAAGCTAGTGGGAATAATTAAGAAAAGGGGTTGTAACTGGAAAAGTTAACCTATTTAACCTAAAGGAAAAATGGCATAAGAAGAGCATCTGATCACTGTTCTCATAGGATCATGCAGTTATCCTAATTACACAGTGTTGCTTCAAATTCAAATTCAAAGAAGTTTATTTGTCCCCGAGGGGCAATTTAAAAGGCACAGTGGAGCAGCGCACACATGTAAAATTTGAAACACAACTTTTTTTTTTTTTTTTTTTTAATAAATCTAAGTAGGGAACAAGCAGTGATCAGCAAAGGCTGAGAAAGTGGCTAAGTTGAGGAAGTCTGATTTGGGGGTGAGGGTGTGAGAGATGTTAGTGATGGGTAAAGGTGAGTGTCAGGAGTTCAAAGCACATCACGGTACATAAACAGGAAGAGGAAGCTTCCTAACTGCTCTGTCACTGAGTTCGCCTGACCCAGGAGTATTGTTTCAACTCACGTGAGTAACCCTTTTTGTTCACCTTGTGCATGAGTGTGAAAGTTGATTCCTGGTGGGAAACTTACTCTGTGTTTTCGGAGCGTTCACAGACTAACCCACGTGACAAACCAGCTCTCTCGCTTCTCTCCGGGTCTGAGCTCTTCCATCACGCTACGCGGGCGAAATCCAAAATTTGGTGAGTCTTTCTAGTTCATTATGTGACAGAATGACAGAGCCCCATGTTTTGAGCTCAGCGGAGTGGGACCAGTTGGTGACTCTGGTGGATCGGCAGGGAGCCGAGAGAGAGCGGCTGCAGACTGAAGTCGCCCCTTTACATCAGGTGGTGGCTCAGCTGCAGACATCTCCTCCTCAAATACCCGTTGTGACACCTCTGTCTCAACCGGCTCCTCTGTCTCCCTCTCCCTCCTCATCTCACTCATCTTCACTACAACCCAAGACATCACTCCCCAAGAAATGGAACAGAATAGACGGGTGGTGCGATGTTTTTCTCACTAACTTGTCTCTCATTTTTAGTTTCAGCTGGCTTGCTATTCCTGACCTTACGTAAGGCAAGATCATGCTGCTCATCTCTCTCCTCTCCATTCAGGCAGCAGAGTGAGCCACGGCAGTCTTGAAGAGCAACATAGCCAACTGTTGCACTTATCATCACTTAATCCAGCTCCTCAAGACCGCTTTCCAACATCCCAACATCAAGGTGGAGGTGGCTTCCAAACTTTACCACCTGCGACAGTGGGACCACAGCAGAATTCCTGGATGCTCGCCGTACAAGCTGGGTGGGGTGATTCCTTTTACGAGGGGCTGTCTGCTCGAAAGAAACATCAGCTGGTTGGGCAAGAGCTTCTCGAGAAATTGGCGGACCTGATCCAGCTATGTATGTGCATCGATATGCGCATGAGCTCTCGTCCCCAGACAGCTCCTCCTGCCCAGACACCCATGTCTACTGTTCCACCGTTTTGAGTCGTGACCAACACCTCTGACCCTCTACCTCCGTCAGATGCCCACTCAGGAGCCAGGAAACCCATGCAGTTAGGGCGCGCCTTGCTGAGCCAAGCAGAGTGGACTCGTCATTACTGTGAGGGGCTCTGTGCTTACTGCGCATCTCCGGATCACCATAGAACTTCTGTCCGCTCCGTCTGGGAAATGCTCAAACCCAGTGAAGAAGAGGGGGTCTTCTATTCAATTTAATTCTATTTTATTTATATAGCACTTTTTAAAACCAAATAATCACAAAGCAGCTTTACAGAGTCCAGGTCCGAGCCCCTAGTGAGTAAGCCGAAGATGAGGCGAGGAAAATCTCCTAGTGCAACATTAATGATGAGCACTTCAAATGAGTTAAACCTGGGCCTTGTTTTCTGTGTAACAGTAAGAGCATCATTGTGGCCGGTTAGACGGGGCTCAAGCTTATATAAATATCATGACAGAGTAGACTCATTCAGACCAATATATTAATTTGGCCTAAGCCAGGTTTCTGTGAGACAGAGTGTGTCAAAGCAGTGATCTGTGATCATTTCATTAACAATGAGTGCTTTAGGCGCAAGCGATCTGATGTTGAGGAGTCCAAACTTTATATAGAAAACTATAAGATATGTAACTAAACCACCCACTGGATAGTCTAAAACTTAAAAATAAGTCAGAGGTAACAGAGGTAAATAGCAGGCTAGGAGCACGCTGGTGAATGGCGGTGAGACAGGCGGTGAGAAAGGAAGTGACGACAGCAGTGACGCTCCTCGACGACAGCAGTGACGCTGCAGTGACGCTGTTGTTGTCTGCCACCACCTCCATCAATCTCAACGTTTCTCGGTTCTTGGTTCATGCACACATCCAACGCAGCCACAAACAGGTCAATGTCGACGCTTTTGTAGATTCAGGGGCTGCTGGCAATTTTATTGCCCTTAATTTGCTGCTCAGTTGGGTGTGAAGACAGAGGCGTTATCCCAGCCGCTTAATATCACCATGTCCCCTTCGTCGCAGCCCCATCACTCACTGTATCTGTCCTTTAATGTTCACCATCGGCTCTCATTCTGAGAAGATTCAATTCCTCATCATTCGCCTCACCTCTCCTCCTATTATCCTGGGCTACACGTGGTTACTCCAGCATGACCCCCTCATCTCCTGGTCCTGGTCACACGTGGTGAGCCGACAGGGCTCTCCTCGAAGTCGTTGAGGGCAGGAGGATAAGGGGAACAGGCATCCGGAATCCTGGGTACAGGAATCCGGGAACTGAAAATCTTAAACATAGAACATCAAACATAACCAAGGAAATATGAAGCATAAAACACAAATCAAGAAATACAAAACATGAAAGATGAAACATGAAACAGGTGATATGAAGCCTGAGACACGAAACATGAGACATGAGACATGAAGCATGTGCAACAGACGAGATACAGGAACAGAAAACAGGGGATGACATCTGGAGGACAGACCGGGAAGGTAAGAACATCTTCTGCGGGGCTCCAGGCAAGACAGACAGGTGGACAGGGACACAGAAAGCCTGACAGACAGATGGGAAGAACACAAACACAAGAAACAGGAACATGAACAGGAGGACATGAACCATGAAATATAACAGACAGGTACAGGAATGGGGACAGACACAGACACCGGCTCTCATCTTTGGCTACATGCTGCTTGACTAAATCAAAGGACTCGCTGGCCTCAGGGCAGCCAAGAACACACAAGGACGAGAACAGGAACAGGGGCGACTTACACCACACACCGGACAGGACAGGAACAATGTGGGGTCCGTGCTTCTCGAAACCCACTAAACTGGGAACCAGGACAGGGACCTCCCAAAACCCACACCGGGGGGAGAGACAGAGAGCTACCCTCCAGGACCCCCCAACCTGGCCACCACCTTTCTGGGTGCTACTGGTCTGAGGCTCCACTGTCTGATGCTCCACTGTCCTGGGCTCCACTACTCGAGTCCTCGCGGACGGGAACCTCACGGACGGGAACCTCATGGATGGGAACCTCACAGGCAGGGGCGACACAGGCAGAGGCAACACCAGCAGGGGCATCACCAGCAGGGGCAGCACTGGTAGGGGAACTAACGGGAGAGGGACAGAAAGGGAATACAAGAACAGAGAAGCACGGACCTGAAACAGACAGACAGGTTATGAACAGACGGAAGATTCAGACAGACCAGACCGGATTACTTACATGCCAGGTGTCTGGGACCCGAGCTCCACAAACAGACAGAAGGCCAAAGGCCAAGAATCAGGGACGGGACAGGAATAGGCTCTAGCCGAGCAATAAGCCTACCTCAATTTTGTAGAGGGGTCGGCTAGCCTCAGGCACTCAGAGAGCCACTGACTCCTTCATCTGAAGTCACGGGTACAGGAGATACACTGATGCCCGGGAGAACGTCTATTCTCCACGAGCCGTTGAGACTGTAAAGGTACAACCCCGAGTCAGGAGGACTCAAGGTTCTTCCTTGGAATTGCTGAAGAAGAGCATTACTTCTCTGGCCATTGAGGGAAACAATACGCAACCTCGAGTCAGGAGGACTTTAGATTCTTCCTCGGAAAACACCGAGGAGGATTATCACTCCTCGGACCATCGAGGGAAACAGGACTAGATCCAAACCGGATCGGCCACGCGGGGACAGAAACAGACAGACCAGGAGGGAGGGACAGAATCCAGAAGGACTGACGCCGACTGTGTGCCACGTCGGGTTCAGAGACAGACAGACCAGGAGGGAGGGACAGAATCCAAAAGGATTGACGCAGACCGTGCGGCATGCAGAACTCAGGGACAGACAGACCAGGGAAGGAGCTCGCACCTAGGACACAAGGCAGGTAAGAACAGACAGACAAGAAACAGGGCAACAGAAACCAGACAGGACCACACAGACCACAGATAACTGACAAATGAAGCCTCCGCGATCCTAGAGATCGCTGAGGCTTAAATAGCATGGACAAACAAGATACAGGTGACACCGGGAGAAACGAGGGGCAGATGAAAGGAATAGAGGGGGAGTAGCACAAACAAAGGAGACACATTCGACAGGGAGCAAGGGGACCAACAGAGGGTGGACAAAAGTAAAAGGACACACGGAAGAAAAAGGGGAAAAAAGGAAAAGAAAAGGGCCAGACTCTGACGTGATGGGGCAGCCGTCACAGTTTCGCACATCATGCATTTGGTTAAACTGTCAGTGTGGCCTGTCAAAATCAGAGGGCAGAACAAACGTTGACCTATGCAAGACAGGCAATCATCTTTCGTAGATCAGCATTTGTTCTGCCCTCTTGGTTTGAGGGGCCAGACTGACAGTTAAAAGTAATACAAGATGTTCAGCAAACCAACGACATCATTAATTTATTTTATCTGTCACTGAGGGTTGTCAACCGAGCATAACATCTGATAGGTTATCCTGTACAGCTAGTCAAGACTAATAGATCTCAGACTAATGGCACAAAACATGGCCCGTCAACATAATTTGACACAATATATGGCAGTATTCATTTTACTACTAACGGTGATAATCGAGAAGAAGAATTTTAAGCGCCAGCGGTCAATGAGCGAGACACTCAGGACAAAATGTCTAAAACATGCCCGGAGCTATTGAGAGAAGCGGCAAATCTAATAGAAGAAGCTCTGCAAAGGACTCCATCACCATTTGCTCCATCACATTCACCAGTTGCTCCATCTCGTACACTGATACAAGGTAAGTAATTAACCGCCTCTGCTACTAATCAGGTAAAGCATTGTCTTACTACAATATCAACAAGTTAGAAAGAAACTATGATCCATATATTTGTGGTAATTGATAAATAACTTATCAGGTGCTGTGTGAGTTTATGTTTTTGTGGGGACATACAGCTAGATAGCAAAATTGTGTTTTGCCGCTGATGTTTTCAGCTAAAGTTAACATTTGTTTTTACACTTTTTAAAGTCTTCTCTGTTTTCTCAGTGTTGAAGCCGAGGTGGCACGACGCTTTCGGATGTACAACGCCACTTCAAGAAGGAATACGTTGAGACAACCATGACAGGAACAAGTAATTAGAAGAAGCTACATGCACATCTTCTCTTGTTTAGCTGACCACAAGGCTGATAAAGTGGTTAGCTCCTCGTGGAACACCGTGCTGCCGGCAGATGGTAGCATTAAACCATTTTTATGCCGTGTGATTGGTGTTTTAAAATGTCAATTTTTACAACAGATATCAATGGCGTAGGTTGTCAGGGTTTGAATGAGCCTTGGCTCATTTTGGGAAGTTACAGCCCAAAATCTCCGGTGACCAAATCAAGCTCTGATGGCGTTATCTAGGTCCACTTATCCTCCAGCTGAAAATATGATTTTTAATGGGAAAAAGCAGAGCGTGCGAGTCCAAGACGAATTAAGCAATTGGGAATGACATTTTGCTTTATTAGTGTCTGTAAGCTGGTTGGATGTGATAAGTTATTTTGATATGTTTTGGAATGTTTTAGTGTTTTAAGTGGGTTTTGTCGTGTTTTTTGGCTTTACGTTCAAATTCACACGGTTCAAGTGGTGGGCAGGCGGAGTTGACACACTCGGACAGTGTGTGGCGAATCGAGCTGACTCTTCGAACAAGAACAAATGGCAGAGAAGCCTGTGTTCTTCTTTTGAGCTCGAATTCTGAACATACGTTCAGGAGACCTGTGGCTATTGATTTCCATTGTTTAAAAAAATCCTTGGACCTGGAAAGTTTTTTCTTGATTTCTGAAAGTGCTCACACACTCTTTTTCAAATAAGTCGGCAAATGTTACTTCTGCACAGGAAACGTTAGAGTCTTTGAGACCAGCCACAAACAATAATACATTTGTAAGACGGAATAGTGGGCTGTATAAATTTGTAATGCAGAATCCAAAATGGCTGCCTAAATAGAGGCTGGGGCGAACAGTAGGTTAACTTTTAGGTATTTTTTAAATTAATATACATTAAAATAAAAACTAAACAGATTTTTGAATTATTTGTATTGGTCTATGAAACATGCAGGTCATTATTTAATACATATTCACCACACTTCATTAAAATTCCAACCCACACCATTATTTGGAGAAATATAAATATAGGAAAACCTACCTATACAATAACTTTATTTTCAAATTATACGTTTGGAAATGAAAATTGTTTAGACTAACTTGATTAACTAATAAATAAATCAGTAGATTAATCAAAATAAAAGTAGTCGATAAAAGCATCTCTAGATAAGAAGTAAATCTTTGCTATCTCCTTGTGACAGGCCTGGTCAGTGGCTGATTTTTGCCACTGCTTTTGTTTTTGGGTTTTTCTGTTTCTGGACTTTTATTTTGATAACGGGGTTCTGTTTTGGTTTGGTTGTGTCACCTGTCCGTGTCCGTGTGTATCATGCCACTTATTACTTGCACCTGTCTCTCGTGTTCCGCTGTTTTGTGTTTACCCCGTTGGTCTTGGCCCCGTCGGTCCTGGCCCCGTCTGTCCTGGCCCATTTAGGTTGGTATTTAAGTTCTTTTTCTGTCATTGTTTCCCCATGTGCCCATCGCCTCACCTTAATGTGTGTGTGCCCCTCACACTCCCGTCTGTTCCTCGTCTTGTCTGTTCCTGTTTTGCCAGTTAGATTGTTTTGTGATTCCTGCCAGCCCCTGTAATGAGTTTTCTTTCCTTTGTTTTGGTTGTAACACAGAAACTGATGGACGTGTTTCCAAAGCTGGAAGAAGGGGGAGGCTTTGAATTTCTAAAAGTTGCAGGATCTACTTGCAATCGACACCTTGCATTACTTCAGTGTCCCAGCACTATAGTCTTGCCTATCTGAAAGATCCCTCAACAATTATTGGCTAGGCTATAATCTACATATGGCCTCTTCAACAGAACCTGCCCTTAGATAGTGTACCTATATTTTTACACTGTCTTTATTTGGTACAAAATAAGAATGTACAATTGAGACTTAATTTTTAATTTAAATAGAAATGTTTTTATGAAAACTCTGGTCCAGCCTCTGGTCGAATCATCTCCTGCATCATTTGTGAGACAGAATTTCCCTTCTCTGAAATGAGAATGCATAGAGCCAGATATGGGGGGTATGTAATAGCTCAATGGGAAAATGCTTTTTCACATTAATGTGCACACAAGTTAAAGTATAACGATGTTCATTATGTTTACTAACGTTTAACATGCATGAAGCAGACAGAGAAAAAGAGGGGGGCCCTGCTGAAAATAGAGAGACAGCCTCTGTTACTTACAGTATTCCAGTGAGGCCTAGAACATCAGATCCCTCTGAGGGAATCACATTTGTGCCAGTCATGGCTGACATTGAAGAGACTGATCTGAACGGTAGGTGTTATTAGGACAGGGCAGCTACAAAATATAGTATGGATACAAAGTTCATACAGAACATTGGACTGTATGAAAGAATTTTGAAAAAAAATGCTAACTTGTATTTAAGTTATAAATATTTATTTTTGCCCATGGTTTTGCTAGCTGTTGTATCAACAATGTGCTTTTTCAGGAGACTTCTGTGCTGTGACATTTTTTTAAGTAAAAAAAGCCTTATTTGTGAATGTCTTGACATCAATAACTACTGTAAATTCCGGACTATAAGCCACTATTTTTTTCCCAAAAAATAAACCCTGCGGCTGTTGTTCTGCTGATTGGCAATGTTACTGAGATTATTGGTATGTAATGTTCTGATGGAGTAATTCTAAAATATTACTCCTTAATAATAGTGATATTTAATCAATCAGAGGCGGGAGACAGAGATCTCGGAGGCTGGCCCTCAGACTTTTATTTTTATAGACAGAAACAAGGAGGAGTGGTATATACATTTTACAGATAATACAAACAAGGTGTGTGTGTGTGTGTGTATGTGTGCACAGAAGTCAGCTTCTGTGTGGATATGTGTGTGTGCTGAGAAGTCAGTCTCTGTGTGTGTGCTCTCAGACAGGAGAGCATGTGTGAGATAAGAATGTGTGTGTGTGTGTATGTGTCCCAGGGGAGACACAAAAGCGTGGTCATTCGGCTAGTGGAATGATAATTCAAAACATAGAAGACACAGCAGTAATTCAGAACTACGCTAAAAGACAGACATGAACAATGTAGAGAAGAATTAACTAATAGTAACATAAGGAAGAATTAAGAATTAATATAACATGTTCATTTAACGCAATTTGTATCTGTTTGATATGACTTTCTTACTTTGTAGATTGGAAGCTTATTTAAAGAACCTGCTCAAGCCGCCAAAGTGTTAATAGAGAATCTGCTGAGGGAAAATGCAACTTGGAAACCAGTTCAACTACACATGGATTTATGGGATTCTGAGGAGTATAGAGAACAGGCACTTCTGTTATTTTATAAACAATAACAGGAATAGGCATGTCCTTTTAATAGCACCCTTGTTGGTGAGTAATATGCATTGCCTCTTTAATATAATGTGTTCATAATATTGTTACAGTAGATTATTGGTCCCATGAGCTAATGTAATTTTGAAACAAATATACAACCAATGGCATCTGCTAATCATGCTACCAACACTTAGTTTGTATGCATTCTAATGCTCCCATTTTTCATGGTCCTGTTTGTGGGCAGTCTAAGGCACACCTGTGCAATATTCATGCTCTAATCAGCACCTTGATATGCCACGCCTGTGAAGTGACATGGGTTACCTGGACAAAGAAGAAGTGCTCCCTAACACAGATTTAGACAGATTTGTGAACAATATTTTAGTGTAATTGATCTTTTGTGTGTGTAGAAAATGTTTCAGACCTTTGATCTCAGCTCCTGATTAATGGTAGCATTAACAAAATGTTTGTATCTTGATTCAATGTAAAATATGCATATAAAGTTTTATTATTTGAAATGGACAACATTCTGCTTTTCTACTGTCTTCCTCACAATTATAATTATCAGCATTGTATTTGGTAGTGGAAGTCACCAGAATTGAGATTTCATCTCAGGGGATACTGCTATCGGATCGGGAGTGGTGCGCCACTTCCTGACAACAGTCATATCCAAGCTTCAGTCTGGATTCAGTTTCAACCTTGGTAAGTGTATCACATTCACTTGTCACTTTGAAGATTGACATGCATCCATAACTAAATGTATCTTGAAGGGTAATTATTAGGGATGCACCGAAAGGATTTTTTGCTGCCGAAACCGAAAACCGAAAATAAGGAAACACCCTGGCCAAAAACCGAAACTGAAACTGAAAATCTGAAACTGAAACTGATAAATTATTATTAAATTATTAAAAGAATAAATCTGTACAAAACTTTGAATTTATTTACTTAGCATTCAGACAATGCACAATTTAAAATAGTATTTGAAATGAAATATTTTCCTTGGCCCCACTCTTAACCAGCCTAAAATCAAAATAGCTGAAATATTATACATTTAAATATCTTCTCTCATAGAACTAGTGAAGTACAGCCACTGTTGAGCCTTCTTGACCAGCTGTGTAGTGTTCAGTGTCCAGGTGAGGTCCTCACTGATGTGGACGCCCAGGTACTTAAAGCTACTCACCCTTTCCATTTGAAGCTCCCGGATAAATAGTGTCTGGTGAGGCCTCCTCTCTTTCCTCATGTCCACTATCATCTCCTTGGTCTTACCAGTGTTGAGGGCAAAGTTCAATTCAATTCAATTTTATTTCTATAGCGCTTTTTACAACCAGGTTGTCACAAAGCAGCTTTACAGATTCCAGGTCCGAGCCCCTAGTCCGAGCCCTGAATGTTGACAGAGAAGTCCTCCATTGTGGTTGCTGTTTTAAACACATCCCAGTCTGTCTGGGCAAAGCAGTCCTGCATGATGCTCTCTGTCTCTGGGGTCCAGAGATTCACGTTTTGTGACAGGGTTTGATTGTTTCAGTCTCTTTTATTATGTGTGTTACTGATATCCAGTAGTGCCTGTCTTGTGTATGTTAACAGTGTCCAATACTTATCCAGTGCAAAAAGAACAAAGAATTGACAAAAAAAAAAAATGGCATTTGAAAATTTTGGTGGCCGAATTTTCGGTGCATCCCTAGTAATTATACTTTGGTCTACGTGTACTGACAGGAGGAACAGAACGAACTGTGCTCTTTGAGGGTGAGCCTGACCACCTTGTTCCTGCTGAATCAGAGGTACTTTTTGAGAGCAACCTCTTCCAAGTTGCAGGGAGAATCTTGGGCCATACCTTAATGCATCATGGCCCCCATTTCAGAGGACTAAGTTCAGCTGTAATTCACACACTGTTCAATGGAGACCCAGAAATGGCAACAATTGTTCCAGAAGACTGTCCTGATCTCCACATCAGAAGCATCATAAAAATGGTATATACATATTTTTCCAAAGCAATTTTGTTTAGTCTGGGCATTAATGACCTGTGTAACCCTGATTCTAGCTTGAAACAGAAGAACTTTCTCAGGAACAGCAGGACACTGTGTCCAGTCTTTGTGTGTCTTGGGATCTCCCAAAAGTCACCAAAAAAAAAAAAGAGATGGCTTCATAACAAACTTCTAGTCCATGCGGTAAGGTTGCCTGAAACATTATTGTAATAATTGCATTTGTTTTGCTCAAGAAAAATCAGAAAATTTTATTACACAATTGCAAAAGTTGAGGGATCGGATTCAGGGTCTCCTAAGAGAATCTGAAGTCGTCTCTGCCCTTCCGTTCTGAGTTAAAGTTTTAATATGACTCTCCCCTGAAACCTTAATGCATTTCATCTCCCTGGGGACCATGCCCATATTAGGAAAAGGGAAGGACCTACTCTTCCTCGGATGATCACCTTTAGCCTACTTAATTGAGCAAGAAGGGAAGGTTGTCCATGAAACAAGGTCTCAGAGGCTGACAATGTTATGAATAGGCATTAGAATCAAGAGTCGGAATGTCCTTGCTCGTTGCAGCACAAGACAGCAGAAGGAGAAACACATGTTTTTCTCCTGATTGACAAGAGACCTTTTGACCATACTACTCATAAAGTTGCTTCTAAATTGCATGGTATGGAGAACATAGGTCCCTAACTTCTAACCTTAAGACATATGCTTAACCTTAAATGAATCACACAACAATCAGGAACTGAATAAATGAATCACTGAATCACTGAATCAATGACTGAATACTGAGTGTGAATACATGTAAAGGAATAAAGAAAATAAAGAAATAAATGAATAAAATGATTAAAATGTGAATTTCTCCAACAGTACTAAAGTGGTTCAAATTCAAGCTGTAAATGCTTTCTTCTGAAAAAAAAAGATATAATTTATGCACATCTGAAGAAAAATAACAACTTGCAGCCTGATTTTCAGATAGTCATTTATATTTGGATAGCATAATCATGTTTCTTGCTAGCAATTACTGTAATCTGGCAAAGTACTGAAGATGCACTAAAAATCTAAATACAATTCTCAACTAATTCTGTTGTGTCTCCAATATGCTCAATTTATACTTGACACATTGTTGTTTTGCTTTAGATAACACACAAAAAAATCAGCATTGTATAATTATATCTTTTCCACTATTAAGATAAATAGCAGTATCAAGTATACATCACTGTGTTGTGTTTCATTAAGCACCTATTCTAATATGCTTGTAGAATATACACATTCAATTGTAATCCAGACACTGTGTTTTGGTGTAAAAGGAAGGGATATCCCTTGAAAACACACCTGCATGACAGAATATGCTGCTCTAAAACAAATACTGTATATTGTATATTTACTTACATGAATGTTTCTGTAAATAAATTCATAAATTAAATCTGTGAATCACAATATAGAATGCGTCTGTTTGTTAGGTAATTGGGAGGATCATGCGCCAGATCAAACAGTTGAAGAAGATTGGAAGATGTGATGATGTGGCGCCTACTAACATCCAGGCCAGATGTTGTCCCTCTTCTTTTCCCCAGAAAAATTATCTTTCCCCAGGTAATTGTTTTTTCAGATAAATAGAAATTTTGTTTTTATTGATTTACTTGGAAGATTTTTCTTTAAATGGTTGATATTTTGTTCAAGTTGACATTTACTATGACTGTGGTAGGCATTCCTTTTTATCAGTGCTAAACAGCTGAAAAACAATTATTTGTTGTGGTGTTTCAGATGCTTCTTGAAAAAATCAAATGGCCAGTCAAGGAAAGTGATGATGAAGATGAAGAATTTGATGTAGAGACCAAGTGCTGCATTGCTGGGTTTCTGAGGAGGTTCATTGAAACATGTCTTGTCCATATTTGGCTGATTTACTGCTATTTATACAACTACAGTGAGCAACATAAGTATTTGAACTTTTCCAATTAGAAATCATGGAGGGGTATGAAATTCACCTTGTAGGTGCCTTCCCACTGTGAGAGACTGAATGGGAAAAAATCAGGCAATCAATTCAGTTCAATGTTATTTTTATAGTGCTTTTTACTACCAGGTTGTCACAAAGCAGCTTTACAGAGTGCAGGTTCGAGCGCCTAGTGAGTAAGAATTCCCTCAGATGGAGGAAGAAACCTCAGGAGGAACCAAGACTCAAAAGGGGAACCCGTCCTCCTCAGGTCGACCCAGAGAAATTGATTACTTAAAGGCAATCACATTGTATGATTTGCAAAGAATGTATTTGCATTGCACTGCTGCACATAAGGATTTGAACATCTGATTTTCAGCAAGAATTCTGGCTCTCAATAACCTGTTACTCTGCCTTTAAGAAATCCATTTCTACTCCACTTAATAATCTTAACTAGTAGCGCCAGTCGGAGCCCCTCAATACTCTGAACCTCCTCGTTTTTACAATACACTCAGAATCCTTATGGACGCTTTTGGCCAATTGAAACCCTATGAATAAAAACATTTTTAATTTCTTGTCATTTACCTTAAGTCATACAATTTAGGTTAAAAGGCTTTCATTCTAAACTCAACACTTGAGAAATTTAGTTTTTACTTCCAGATGATGTGATCTATCCATTTTTGGCCAGGTGAGCAATTTTGTATAACATTTTATATAATGGCCATATAATTATAAATAATTTTTGTATATTGTTAAATACTTTTTTTGCTATTTTCACTATATAAAGATTGTAACTAACATCAGTTCTTGTCATAAATATCTATTCCTATGTTTTGTTTTTGTAGTCCTTCAAGTACCAGTTGGTTTGCAGAATGCACTTGTTATTAAAGAACCTAAAATTCGGACATTTCTCTGATCTCAGACCTGTTGGGGGCGAAACTGAAACAAATCTGAAATATGGAACTGATCAACAACATTGAATTTTATTTTCATGCAAAAACACAACCATTATCTGCCATCCTAAAGGTCTCACCTGAGTCAGAATTGTGTTCGTTTGTTCCACTGGAGCTCAGTGAGCATCACACTCCCTGACAGGACACTCAGATTATTATATAAAATTACTCACTCTGACAAAAATAGATAAATGAAATCTGGAAGAAAACACTAAAAGTACATTGTGTTGTGTGTTGAGTTTAGAATGAAAGCATTTTTACCTAAATTGCATGACATTAAATTGATGTTAAAATGTATTATTCGTAGGGTTTCAATTGGCCAAAAGCAGCCACAAGGATGCTGAGTGTATTGTAAAAACAAGGAGGGTCAGAGGGTTGAAGAGTTCCGACTGGTGCTACTAGTTAAGATTATTAAGTGGAGTAAAAATTGATAGAAATGGAAGGCAGAGTAACAGGTCTTTGAGAGACACAATTCTTGCTGATTAGCAGAAGTCTTTATGTACAGCAGTGCAATGCAAATAAATTTTTTACAAATCATACAATGTGATTGCCTGATTTTTTTCCATTGTGTCTTTCACTGTGGTAAGGCAC
Organism: Rhabdalestes septentrionalis; assembly: GCA_037832545.1. Taxonomy (NCBI): domain Eukaryota; kingdom Metazoa; phylum Chordata; class Actinopteri; order Characiformes; family Alestidae; genus Rhabdalestes; species Rhabdalestes septentrionalis. The sequence goes on along the minus strand of JBBMFX010157027.1, from coordinate 5,763 downwards.
CTACAATGTGGATTTCAGACCCCTCCCCAACAGGGTGTTCAAATACTTATGTTACTCACTGTGTATCCCATAGGCCAATATGACCAGTTACACTTGTCAGTGCATGAGAATTAATTTTATGAGAATTATAATTGTATGCCTGTTTAGCCTCATCAGACAAACTAGCTCAATTGCTGAGATTCTCCCACCTGAGCTAAGCGTGGAGATTTCCAGGGAGTCCTGCCCACATCTGTCACCTGTTTTGAAACTATGAAGCTGCCAGCTCATTTCAAATCTTACAAAAACTTTGAATAAGCACTTGTTTCTGCCATAAATCGTTCTCATGCTGGATTTGGACTTATTCAAGTATTTCAGATAAGTGTGTTCTATCCAGCAGGCCAGGTCCATTTGAACTGTTTTCCTCTTTTCTCAGTGTTTGCAGTATTGAAAAAAGTTGTTGAATTATTTAGGGTTGACTGGGATAGTAAATTGTTCATTGCTTTTAATTGTAGGATTAAATCCTACTATGTAAATCCTAAATGTTTGTGTGCAACCTTGTTTTAATATGTTCCTACATAAATTCAGAGTCCAGTGTTTGATAACTGGAAAACTGTGTGAGAGGTTTAATAAAAAGTTTTACAATATTACAAATAATGAGACATTACAGAGTTTTTGAATTGAGATTTGTAAAAAAATATATTTCAGAACTAGCCTTAATCCCTGTCTGGAAAACCGTCCCATAAACCTTTAAAAAATAGATAATGGTAAGGATTTGAGAGTAGCAGTCAATTTATGAAGTTGTTTCAACCTGGACAAAATTGAACTGTCTCAAAGTAGGATCCAATTGCATCTTTTAAAGATACTCCTGGAACAGGCAAAGTAGCAACCTCTTCACCGGTGTGATCACGGTCCATTTGAATCTCTGTGATGGACAGAGAGTCCCTGTGGTGACCTTGAGGCCCATTCCAGTCAATTCCATAGTCTTCGGTCACCTAAATTGAGGTGAACTTGATAAGTCACCTATTTAATATGTTCACAAGTCACCCACACGGTAAAGATATACACATGCACATAATACGTAAAAACATGCACATAATACAGATGAGAATTAATAATAGTGTTAAAATATTGAAAATGAAGGTAACATCTACAGGATCCAACACAGGATCTTGCTCTCTGTATCTTGTCCATAATTGCAGGGGTGACTGATTCTTATCAGTCTTAAGACCATGACAGTTCAAAGCAGCTCTGAAAGAATTGAGATATTTCTGTATTTGAGGAAGGAATATCCGGTGCAGAGCATAAAGATGGACTTCATTTGTGGGATTTAGTGTTCCCTGATCTTCCATTGAAACAAATGTCTAATAGAAGAGGTCCAGAACATGTTCAATGCACATCCTCTCTATTCTGGGAACAGGATGACATGGTTTTTATTTTAAATGCTTTTTAACATCCAAAAACTTTACAATACTGAACTGAAACTTCATATGCCTGGTTGCTATGCAGATGTATTTACCGCAGATTGTGGACACTTCTGCCTGTGATGTGAGAAATCCTCTCAGTACCTCTGTTCCTGATTATAAATTTGCAACGTCTGCATTCTCCCCACCTTTATCAGACTGGACTCTGGATGGCAGCCCATATTGCTCAACAGCTGCTGTAAAGCTTTGCAAGACTGTGCTTGCCCTGTTGTTACCAGCAACAGTAAGTTAATGACACACACAGAGCCACGTGACGCAGGTCAAGGGGAATTATGCGTAACGGTATATTAACAGGAAGTGTGAGCTTCCTCGTCACTCTGACATTGAGTCCCGACGCCAGCATCTCTTCGTCTCCTCAATACTGTGAGTACTCTCTAACTGTGTGTGTTGTGAATGTGGAATCCTGGTGGGTTTCTCTCTCTGTGTTTTCAGAGCGTTCACAGATTAACTGCGTGGGTAAACCGCTCTTTTGCGTCTCTCCGCGCTCGAGCTCTCCCCTCACGCTACAAAGGTGTCACTAATTTAATGTAAGCCATTTCTGATCATATTTACCATCCTAATTATATGACAGAATGTCAGAGCCGCGAATTGTGAGCGGTGCGGAGTGGGATCAACAGGTGGCTGTGGTAGACCAGCAGGGTCATGAAATCCAACGACTTGGGGAGGAAGTCAATCGCCTCAATCTGGAGTTAGCTCGCCTGATACCTCTCCCCAAGGACCCTGCCGAGACACCTCAGTCCCAGGTGGACCCTCCGTCTCCCTCTCCTTCCCCTCCTCAGACCTCATCTCATCACCTACTTCCGAAGATCACCCTACCTGACAAGTGGGTTAGATGGGCGGTGCGAGGTATTGCTGACTAATCTGAATCTAATCTTTGAATTCCAGCCAGAACGTTACACCTCGGAACGGAGCAAGATCGCACTGCTCGTCTCCCTCCTCACCGGGCAGGCAGCTGAGTGGGCTGCAGCAGTCTTAAAGAGTAATATCGCCGAGTGTTACAGCTACCACCATTTCACCAATCTCTTTAAGGCTACTTTCCATCATTCCGACAGTGAGGTAGCGGTGGTTTCACATCTATACCACCTGCGGCAGTGAGACCGCATGAAGGACCAGCTTGTCGGATGGGAGTTACCAGAAAAAGTAGAAGATTTGATTCAGTTGTTCATGAGGATCGACTCACGAATCAGCTCCCTTCCCTGTACAGTTCCTCGTATCCTGCCGCCCTTACCATCAACGCCACCTCTGAGGGTCGTGCCAAACATCTCCGGCCCTCCACCTCCGTCGGAGGCCCACGCCGATCCAGGTGCACCCATGCAGTTAGGGCATGCCTCGCTGAGCCAGGCGGAGCGGACCTGACGCTATAAGGAAGGATTATGCGCATACTGTGCCTCCCGAAACACCACCACACCATCTGTCCGCACCGTCCGGGAAACGAACCAACCCAGTGAAGGTTGGGGGCTACATCTGGGTTGTCGGCTACTACCTCCTCCGAATTAAAAGTTTCCCAGTTCCTGGTTCAGGCTCACGCTCAGCTCAGCCACAAACAGGTCAGTGTCGAGGCTTTCATTGATTCGGGGGCAGCCGGCAACTTTATTGACCTCTCTTATGCTGAAAGGCTGGGGGTGAAATTAGAGGCATTATCCCGGCCGCTCAACATCACAGTTGTGGATGGTCTGCCCCTTCTCCATAGCCCCATTTCATTTCCCACATGCCCCCTTCGTCTCACTACTGATCAGCACGTGGAAACTCTCCTAGTGGAAATCTCACTCCTAGTCACTCACTTCACTTCACCACCCATCATCCTTGGTTTCCCCTGGCTCCTGCAACACGACCCCCTCATCTCCTGGACCACGAATCAAATCATGCAGTGGGGCCCAACCTGTCAAGAGCTCTGTCTCGCAGCGGTGGCCGGGACGTGTTCCGGGGAGCCCCAAGTCCTCGATGTCGACCTCACTGCCATCCCGGAGCCATATCAGGAGTTTAAGGAGTTCTTCTGCAAACTTAAAGCCACCAGCCTCCCTCCTCATCGGCCTTACGACCTGGCCATCAACCTCCTCCCGGTACGTCTCCACCCTGTCTCTACTCCCTCTCCAAGACCGAACAGCTCGCCATGGAGGAATTTGTGGCAGAAGGTCTCCGCCAGGGCACGCTTCGACCCTCCTCCTCTCCAGTGGCCGTGGGGTTTTTCTTCGTGAAAAAGAAGGATGGCGGTCTCCGCCCGTGCGTCGACTACCAAGGACTCAACCGCATAAAAACCAAAGACCGTCATCCACTCCCACCGACCAACACCGCCCTGGGCACTCTCTCTGGTGCGTCCATTTTCACCAAACTTGACCTCAGGAATGCCTACAACCTGGTCCGCGTCAGAGAGGGTGACGAGTGGAAGACGGCCTTCATAACTCCCACTGGTCAATATGAAATGCTGGTCATGCCTTTCGGGTTCTGCAATAGTTCGGCAGCTTTTCAAAGATTGATCAACGACGTGCTCCGGGACATGCTGGGTCGCTGGGTCTGAGTGGTTCTAAAGAGGTTGCTGGCCCACTGACTTTACTGCAAGTTGGAGAAATGCGCTCTCCACCAACGCTCCACCACATTCCTGGGTTTTATCATCTCGGAGCAGGGTGTGGTCATGGAGCCTCAGAAGCTGAGTGCAGTGTGTAGTTGGCCCCTACCCACAATGCTTAAACAGCTCCAGTGCTTTCTGGGGTTTGCGAACTTCTACCACCGCTTCATCCGGGGCTTCAGTACTGTCGTGGCACCTCTCACCACTCTCACCAAACCATCCACCACCAGATTTCAACTCACCGCCTCTGCCACCTCAGCTTTTCACCAACACTGCCGACCATTCACTTCTGCACCCATCCTCATCCATCCAGACATTGCCAACCCATTCGTTGTGGAGGTGGATGCTTCCGATGTGGGCGTAGCTGGCAGTTAGTTCTCTAGAAAAGGGGAACACCAGGGGTCGCTGTGGGACCATAGACCCCAACCCCCCCACCTACATCTCCTTAAGGACTTTCTTCACACATGACCACCTTTGTTATTCCCTTAAGTAATTTCCTCACTTGGTTCTAGTTTTGGTTATTAGTTATCCTTGATGATTGGTCTTTGGTTATATCTCCAGCACTATATATGTTCCCCCCATTTCACTTCTCCCTCACGGGAACATACTGAGTATCTTGTTTGTTTTCTCAACGGCCCTCGAGCCACTAATGTTTCTTGTAAATAAAATACAAACCTCACCTGATGCCAGCCCGCAGGTCTCCGTGTGCTTCCTCTGGGGGGTTTGCGGACAGAATGTTCCCATCCAAACAAGACAGGCCAAGTTCGGGACCCGTGGCCAAATCGCCCGGATTTCACGGCCTCTAGAGTCCGGCGGTGCAGTCTGGCGGTTGAACGATCGGGAGGAGGAGCCGTTTGAGACCTTCGAGCTGCTGGGATTTCTCTCAGGTCTCCCGCTCTCTCCTGAAGCGAGAGCGCCACTGGAGCACCGTGTCGAGACCAGTGGGGCTCCAGAAGCCGGTGAGGACACAAACTCAGAGGGGGACAAGTTCAGGTACTTCGGGGAGGGGCACCGGGGGACGCCGCCAGTCCACCGGGATTCCCGAGCCCCGCACCTCACCAGATCCGACTCGAAGGAGGTCGGAAAAAGAAGAGGAAAGAGCCGTCGAGCCAGAGCCAAGATGGCCATCCCAGACTCAGACTCTTTCTACGAGCTCTTCTGGCACGAGGACTCCGAAGACGACGAGCTGATTGTGGGCTGAAGCGGGTGCCCCGAGGATCCTCCCGTAGTCCTGGACACGCAAACTCTGCTTCCAGCTGGACCCAGCGTGAAAGGCCACAAGGAGTTCTCGGCGCAGACGGAGAGGACACGCTGACGCCAAAATGGTGCCAGGGGAGCTCGAACACCACACAGCGCGTCTGGGAGGCCCGTTCTGACGAGGAGTCCCCGGTATTCAGGTACGGTGGCCGCCCAGCCGAGTTCCCCCGAGGAGGCAGGGCACCTGTTCGGCCGGGGGGGTGGTGAGCTCTCTGCCGGCCACCTCCTGCTCCCGACCTTCGGCTCCGCCCCCAGGGGAGGGGCGTGCACCTTCTCTGCAATACCTGGAGGAGCCTGGGTCCGCTCTGCTTTCCCAGGTTGGTTGTGGTAGGGATCCCCATGACTTTCTCTCCCCCTCTCTGACCCAGATGGGTCTTCTCTCCTTGTATCAGGCCCATACCGGCCCTCTCTCCCTCTCTCTGAACCACCAGTGTTCTCTCTCTCCAACCCAAATGGGTCTTTTTTCCCTCTATCAGGCCCAAA
>JBBMFX010156500.1:0-17500 GCA_037832545.1 Rhabdalestes septentrionalis | reverse complement strand
GATGTCCTCAGTGGGACTGTAAAACCAGCACAGTTCCAAATTTCCAAGGTGTAAAACTGAAAAAAATGTATTCATAGGATTTCAGTCCATTTCTTTGGGCTTTTATCAAACAGGTGTTTCAAATTAGAATTGATAAAAGATCATCCACTGTTTCAAGATGAGAAGGTGTTCCACATTTTAACCATTTAGACACACACAGTGGAAAGAAACAATGTTCCTCCAGGACCACGACGTTCCAGCAGAACTACAATGTTCCTTCAGAACTACAACGTTCTTCCAGAACCGCAATTTTCCTTCAAGAACACAAAGTTCCTGCCTGCAGGACCACAACGTTCTTTAGGACCATAATGTTCCTTCAGAATTACAATCTCTCTCTCTCTCTCTCTCTCTCTCGCTCTTTCTCTCTTTCTGTCTCTCTCTCTCTCTCTCTCCTTCTGTCTCTCTCTCTCTTTCTCTCTCTCTGACACTTTCTCTCTCTCTCCCGCTTTCTCTCTCTCTCCCTCTTTCTCTCTCTCTATCCCTCTTTCTCTTTCTCTCTCTCTGTCACCCTCTCTCTCCCTTTCTCTCTCTCTCTGCCTCTCTCTCTGTCTCTCTCTGCCTCTCTCTCTGTCTCTCTCTCTCTCCCTCTTTCTCTCTCTCTTCTTCCTCTCTCTCTCCTTCACTCTGTTCTGTCTCTGCTTCAACCAGAGAAGGTGAAAATATTTCCTACTTCATACAGCGAATTTCCAAAGAAACAGCAGAACTCTTAATAGAACAACTGGTGGTCACAATGTTTCTCCAGGATTCCGGTGCAACACAAAAGAACCCAAACAGAAGGACGGGGCTGAAAATCTCTCCTGTCCTTAAAAATTGTGAAGTTTAAAAGCAAAAGGCTTTAATCAATTTCTACATATTCTTGAATGTATTCAGTTTTTAATTTTAGAAGTTTTTAATTGCCATGTCCAGTCTTTAATAACATTTGAGGCTGGTTTTCGAAGTTGCGGATGCCTGTGCTGATTTCTTCCAGGTCTTCTATTCCCCAAGTAAGTTAAGAGAACTGGGCCTGTGCTACAGTGATCGTGAGTGTTATTATTATTTTTTTAACATTTTTATTCCATTTTTTTCCAGTTTGAGGTCCTCCCAAGTTCAGTAATACGGTTGTGTTTATATACGTGTATGTGTTTGGATCATAGTCCATTATACGCACTTAAAAATGTAGAATGCGATGCCAGCTAAGCCCTGCGTAAACCTACTGTTGTCAATAAACAACATGTCTAGACTGCAATTTAATATATTGGTCTCCAAGTCGTATTGTAGACCATGCGATGATAAACACGCAGAAATAACATCAGACTCTTATCTCCATGCGCCAAATGTTTCTCTTTTTTTGTTCTTTTTTCAAGCAGACGCTATTTGCAGCTGAGCTGACAGTAAAAGCGTAGCCGGGTATCATACCGCACTGAAAAATTACAGACAGTGCTTTCCGTCGCCGGGTTCGAGAGGAGCTGCCGGAGGGGGATATGATTTGCGAATCATCATCGGCAACAAAAACCTCAAATCAACTCCGGCTCGTCCTCGTTCTCCTGCTCTCCGTCCTGCGCCCGCATTCGCTCGCCTCCTCTTTCTGTTCCTCCTGAATATTTACGACATACTTCTGTACTTTTTCGTGTGGTATTTTCTTCTCCTTCAGGCTTGGCAGGGAGCGTGGCACGACTATGGCTGTCGGGACGCTGTGCCAACTGGGTATGGTGGGACTTGGCAGGCAATGCCCGAGTTCTCCTATAAATCTGCACACCCTGCTGGTGTACCCACACACGCCGCGCACGGCTTTAATTCATTCATTTCTAAACATGCCTGGTTTCAGAACGACGCTGACGTCTGGATTTATGCTGCCGTTCGCAGGAGAGCTCTCCGCACTCGAGTGGAAACTCCGTCGTATTTCAAAACATTAGCAGGGCGGCAGGATCCAAAGAAAAGAATCAACTTGCATTTAAAACTCCTGTAGTGGGCCTTATCTGTGGCAGGCCCCGTCTGAAGGCTCGCCCCTCTCTCAATCGCTTCTAAAACACACACTGACCCATCAGCACAAAGACGCGACCTCTCCGGAGAGAGGTAGATGTGTCGGGCCAGTCCGGGTCTTCCAGAGTTTCACTGCTGAAGAACATGATAACTGAATCAATACTGACTTCGTCATCATACTCTCACATCACACAGCAAAACTCCAAAGCTATAAACATAAAGAGATTTTCCTCGGAACGTCATTTAAACATGGCTTTATGGAGTCTCCAACCTTTCAGTCCACTACTTTCTGATCATCGACGAGGTCTGTAGTACCCGGCCACTAGACCAGAGGATTAGGTTCTCTTTCAAGGGCTACTTTCCAAATACCTTCAGAGGAAACACTGAATTTTAGAGCCAATCTTTTCTTTATCTTTCGTGTTGAATCACCTTGTTGGTGCAAACATACTATTTTATGTCCATCAAACTGTCACCCAGAGGAGATTAAATGAAAGAAATGTATTACTGACAGTGCAACAAGACTTTTGTGTAGGTTTATAGTTTTGAGCATCTTGGCCTGGATGTCGACCATCCTGAGCAGGAATCCGCCGGGATCGGGTCTGTAATCCCTCTGTTGGCCTCATAGACCAGAATGAACATCCATTCATGAATTAAGCCGTACATTATTAAATTAACTGAAATTCAGAACATTTTAAAACAATATCAAGAACAAGTGCAGGTTTGTCAGAGTGAAGGGTGTCAGTGCGGGTGAGGGTGTTGGGAAGGGAAGATAAAATGTGATTTTACTGATTAATAGTATTTTGCGTTTTTATTGTTTAGTGATACATGGTGATTTAATCCAAGATCTTTGATTTTGACCAGAAGTGAAAAACATGCCTGACTAAAACACCCAGAAAGGAAAGACAATAACTGTTGCAAGACATTTAAACAAATTCAATCAAATTAAATACTGATAAAAAATTGTTCTCTTCTTTCACAAAAAGAAGCCTTTAGTTTTAGACAGCAAATCTTTCTGAGTAAAAGACACTTTCTTAGGAAATGACACTTTACTCTAGAGGTTTGTTAAGTGAAGGGGTTTGTAAAAGTAAGATGTTTAAACTGGCTCATAAACACTAACTGGCAAACCTGCATATTTATATATTGTAGAATTATATATAGACTCATAAAAACATCATCATCAGTTTTGATCAAGTGATCTTGTTCCACTATGGTTCTACTGCACATTATAGCAAGTACTGCTTAACTAAGAAAAAAAGAGTCCATACCAACAGTCCATACTTACCTTGTGACAGAAAATTTTCTGGTTAAATTCTTTGTTTACTGTTTGTTGTTAATTTTACTCTACAAAGTAGTCAACAACATTTCATTTTGTGAAAAAACCTATATTTCTATGAAAAATCTTTAACAAATTAGGTTTAAAAATGGCCCAAAACTCACACGAAGTTAAGTGTTTCATATTTTGGCAATTTTGGGGAAAGAATTCAAGAACGAGAAAGAATTCAAGGTGAGTTTTTGGGTCATTTTGGACAAATTTTGCATCTATGGACTGAGGCAGCACATTTTGAAATGATTTAAAAGACAGAAATCTGTATATTCTTTGATTTCAGACACCAATAGTTTTATTTAATTACAAAAAGTTCATTTTTCATTAAATATTTTCAACAAATGTGGTGCCACAAATTTCAGATTGATTTACATGTGTTAGCATGAAATAATAAGGTCTTTAAAATGGCCCAAAAAAATCACATGTAAGGTCTTACATATTTTGGCAATTTTGGTGTAAAAATTCAATTTGGGTTTTACATAGTTTCTGATAAATTTGATGTGTGCAAAATGTCACAAGACATTTTAAAGTTTAATAGATGTAAAACATCCTGAATTTTCATTAAAAAGTATTGGCCACAAAATTTTGTCTTGTAATGAGCTGATTTAAAACAGCTCATGAAGGCAATTACTGACTTTTCATGATTTAAATAAAAAACTAAATGCAACAAATTTGGTGTAAAACACTTTATGAAGACAATTTCTGACTCTTTTAATGTGTTTGATTAAAAAAAATAGAGAACTTTAAAAGTGGTCCAAAACTCACAGGAAATTAAGACTATAGTCTTAAGTATTTTGGCAATTTTGGTGTAAATTTGAAAATACACTTTTGGATCATTTTAGGCAAAATGAGCATCGTCGAACAGTGTCGAGCTTGTTAAAATGATTTCAGTAAAACAAAAATCTGGACTCTCAGCACAATAGCCATCCCCTAGGAGGTCCAGCTTTGGTACTCTCCTGCAGAGACCAAGGACAGACCCGCCCATCCTCACCACATTCTCCAGGGGACTCTAGAGTGGGTTATCAGGAGCTGCATCATGGTGTGGTACTGAAATAGTGCTGCACCAGATCACAAGACCTTGCAAACTGCACTATACACCACACACTCATGCCACTGTTGCTCTTGTGTTTTTCTCTCTCTTTAGTCCAGTCTGCATGTGTGTAGTTTTTTAATGTTTGGGTTTTTTTTCATTGCATTGCACAATGGGCCAGGAGGAACATTAAGGACATGTTGAGGACCTGGAGGAATGTTGTTTTATTATGATGTGTTCTGTGTGTGTGCATGAAAAGACAATAAACATGACAAGTTTTCAGAAAATAAATTATAGACAACCAATTTTTGTTGGGGAGAAAACCTCATTTCTATGAATTTTTTTTAACACGTTGGGTTTAAAACACATGAAGATTTCCGATATTTCAAAGTGTTTGTTTGAAAAAAGAGATATTTAAAAATGGCCCAAAACTCACAGGAAGGTATGGTCTTACGTATTTTCGTAATTTTGGTGTAAAATTTCAAGTTGGGTTTTTAGATTGGTTCAGACAAATTGGACATGTACAAAATGTCACAAAAGTTTAGTAGATGTAAAACATTCTGAATTTTTGTAAAAAATTGGTTTTGGCCACGAAATGTCGTCTTGTAAGAAAGTTGAAATTCCATGAAAAATTTGCAACAAATTTGGTTTAAACGCCTCATGAAGGCAGTTTCTGACTCTTTTAACTTGACCCAAATCCTCACAAAAAGGTAATACTAAATCTTATGTATTTTGGCAATTTTGGTGTAAAAATTCAAGTTGGGTTTTTAGATTGTTTTGGATAAATTGTTTTGGCCACAAAATTTTGTCTTGTAAGAAATTTTTCATTTCCATTAAAAATTTGCAACATATATGGTTTAAAACTCCTCGAGAAGGCTAATTCTGCCTCTTTTAATGTGTTTATTTGGAAAAAATGAAAACTTTACAAATGGTCCAAAACTCCTAGGAAGGTATTTTGTATATAACGTATTTCGGCAATTATGGTGTAAAAAGTGAGTTTTTGGGTCATTTTGGACAAATTGAGCATCTATGGATTGAGGCAACACATTTTGAAATGGTTTAAATGATAAATGATAAATCTAAATTTTCAGGAAAATAGTTCTTTGGTTTCAGATACCAAAAATTTTATTTAATTACAAAAAGTTCATTTGTAACAAATATGGTCTAAAACCACAGGTGAAGCGATTTTAGATTGATTTAAATGTATTAGCATGAAAAAATAAGGACTTTTATAACGGCCCAAAAATTCACATGAAGGTAAGGTCTTACGTATTTGGCAAGTTTTTAAATAGTTTCAGACAATTTGGACATGTACAAATGGTCAGAAAACATTTTAAAGTTTAGTAGAAAAATCCTGAATTTTCATAACAAATAGTAATTTTGTTTTGGCCACAAATTTTTGTCTAGTAAGAAAAAAAAAAATTTCTAGGAAAAATGTGCAACAAATTAACACACCCTGTGCTTTAACACACCTTATGAAAGCAGTTTCTGACTCTTTCAATGTGTTTGTTGAAAAAACAGGCAACTTTTAAAACACATGAAGGTAAGGCTCCAGCCTTATGCATATTGCCAATTTTGGTGTAAAAAATTTGAGTTGGATTTTTAGTTAGATCGAATGCACTAGACATGTACAAAATGTCATGAGACATTTTAAACTTTAATAGATATAAAACATTCTGACTTTTCATTAAAAAATATTTAGGTTTTGGCCACAAAATTTTGTCTTATAAGAAATCATTTATTTTCTTGAAAATCTTTTAAACATATGGTTAAAAACAACTCATGAAGGTAAATTCTGACTCTTTCAATGTGTATGTTTGGAAAAAAAGAGACCTTTAAAAAAACAACCTGAATTTTTACACCAAAATTGCCAAAATACGTAAGACTATAGATGTGTTTTGGGCCATTTTTATATAGTTTCAGACAAATTGGACATGTACAAAGTGTCACACAACATTTAAAATTTCAGTAGATGTAAAAACAAATCCTGAATTTTCATAAAAAATAGTTTTGGCCTTAAGATTTTTTGTACAAAAATTTTCATTTCTATGAAAAATTTGTAAAATATTACTTTAAACCACCTCATGGAGGCAATTTCTGACTATTTGAATGTGTTTTTTTTTTTTTTACAGTGAACTTTCAAAACTCACTTGAAGGTAAGACTTTAGTCTTACATATTTTAGCAATTTTGGTGGAAAAATTATCGTTTTGGATAAACAAGACATTTAAAAGTTTAGTAGCTGTGAAACATTCTGAATTTTAATTACATTTCTTTTTTGGGGGGGGGGGGGGGGTCCTGGAGCCTCCCCCAGTTACTACGGGCGAATGGACAATCACCAGCACGTCACAGAGCCACACAATCAAACTCACAATCACACCTAGGGTCAATTTAGTGTGCTCAGTTAACCTATCCCCAATCACACATGTTTTTGGTGGTGGGAGGAAACTGGAGTTCCCGGAGGAAACCCATGCAGTCACGGGGAGAACATGCAAACTCCACACAGAAAGACCCTGCGCCCGACCCGGGAGTCGAACCCAGGCCCTTCTTGCTGTGAGGCAAATGCGCTAACCCCTGGCGCCACCGTGCTGCTCTGCCTGCATTTTCATAACACTGATTTAGTAAACACTGTGAGGTTTAAAATACATCATGAAAGCATTTTCTGACTGATTAAAATGTGATAGAATTAAATAAAAAGGACTTTAAAAATGGCCTGAAATGTCTCACGAATGTAAGACTATATCTATTCTTGTGTAGTTTTGGAAATTGTGATGTAAATTTGAAATTGATTTTTTTGGACAAATTGGGCTTCTATTTACATTTTTTTTAAAAGCATTGTCAGACAAAATACTTCTGTGGTTTTATTGGTCTGTCAATATAATTTCCTTTCCAAAATGAACTTACATGAAAATTACTGCACAATTACTGGTGGCAGTTTTAGACTGTTTTTTGAGTTTGCTTTAAAAAATTCAAGAAATTTAAATGTAGCTCAATACCTCACAAAAGTAAGACTAGTCCAAGTCTAATGTAGTTTTGGTATAAACTTGTAGATGTTTGGGAAACTGTGGCCAAACAGTAACTTGTGGCAGGCTATATATACATTTTGTTTTTCAGAAAAAATACAGTTTTAAACACCAAAAGAATATTAGCAAAACTGCATATCTTTGATGGATTTGCAACAAATTTGGATTAAAATACCAGCTGAAGGCAAATTCAGCCTGATTTAAACATGCTTTTTTTTTATTTTAAATGCGATCAATGACTTGAAATGGAACACAGAGGTAAGACTACAGTCTTTTACTATAGCAGCAGTTTTGCTGTAAAATTGAAAACTGAGTTTTCGGGGAATTCTGGGTGAAAGGGTGTGTGTGGACCGTGGCGAGACGTACCCAGTGAGGTTCTGCGTGGAACATTTTCTCCAGCTGTGCTCAGAGAGGGCAGGTCGGGCTGACGGGCAGGAATCATCATCATCAGCCATGAGACTGAAACGGTTTTATTTAAATTCACGTTATTAACATTCGGACTGCGTCCCGTTGAGCAGCGCCCTGATTGCTCGTTAAAGCGGCTCTGAATCAGGTGTCAGTTTTCCTCTTCAGTTCACTAATCTTCGCTTGGACTTTCTGTTCAGCCTGAACCTCGTCTAATCTCCGTCACACATCTGAAAAGGATAAAAGGCCTTTCTGAGAGGAGATGGTCCGCTGCAGCGGTACGTGCAGGCTTCTACGGCCAAGTGCAATCAGCTGGACTCTCCATCTGGTCTCATGCAGGCTTTCCTTTCCGTCCCGACCCTGCTGCCAACACGGCGCTTTCAGATTTGACGAGTATAAAAGTAGAAGAAGATGGCAGTGCATAAAACTTAGCAGTGACAATTCTGTGTAAAGAAAGGGACCAGAATGAATAAGTACATAAATCATGAATATGCACATATAACCATTCAACTTCACATGCATTACAGACATTTTAGTTCTATATATCACCTTATTTACTTATTTTCAGGAATATTATGTGCATTATCTTTTTATGGTGTGCAATATCATGTGCAATTTCCTTATTGAGAGCTAAATATGTATCTTCATATGGTTTCCCTGTGGAAAATCACAACAAATATCAGTATTTCTTAGATGTTTTCTATACTTATTACTTAATAATCCTTCTATTTTTTATGCCTGCCTCATTAATAATAATAATAATAATAATACATTTTATTTATAGAGCGCTTTTGAAGATACTCAAAGTCGCTTTACATAATTTTACATCATTGTCTTGTTTCTTTAACCAATAGCATTTAGTGATCATGAGATGATTATTTTTGAATTGTTTTTAAATTATTGTTCTTTTATTTTTTTTATGTACAGAATTCTTGAATGTTTGGAAATGTGCTTTTCACATAAAATGTATTATTATTATTATCAATCTACAATTGACCTCTACTGCAGCAGTAACAGACTCAGTTCCGAGAACAACTCCATTCTTGCTGAGTGTTCCTGCAGACGTTAGGTTTGATGTTGTTCTCGCCTCTGTGAGGCTGTGATTTGTAAATCTCATCATCCAGGCTAAACCAAACCACACGACCTGTTTCCAGAAAACATGACACGCGTGTGTTCTGGGCGGTAGGAGTGAGATCACAATTTCACACAGCCGGTGGAAATTCCACACAGGTACCTGCACAAACACCAGCCGGCCCTTCAGAAGGCCCTTCAGCGCTGAGGTGGGCATCGCCGCCTTTTCCCCTTCTCCTCCTATCCCCTGCAAAAGGGATTATACTGCAAACATGGAGCCGGTCCTGGTCCACAGCAGGTTAACACAAACTGATCTTCCGCCACATTTTAATGTTCCTCCTAAAAGCAGATAGTCGGTACAGGAGCCGATTTTGACCGCATTCCTCGGCACGACACGGCAAAACAATCAGCCAAGATTACAAGAGAGCAGCGCGCGGCGAGCCAGAGCCGTGACGTCTGGAGAACCCGATACCTAATGAAACCATCAGGGCAGACTCGTAAGAATCACATTCACTTCTGAGTGATGAGTCCACAGAGGACCTCAAACACCAGATAGATCAAGAGAGAGAGAGAGAGAGAGAGAGAGAGAGAGAGAGAGAGAGAGAGAGTTAGAGGGAGAGAGAGAGAGAGAGAGAGTTAGAGGGAGAGACAGAGATAGAGACACAGCAAGGGAAAGAGAGAGACAGAGAGAGACAGAGAGAGAAAGAGAGACAGAGAAAGAGAGAGAGGCAGAGTTAGAGAGAGACACAGAGAGAGAGACAGAATGGGTTGCAGACTGCAGGCCTTTTCTTTATGCCTCCACTGAACACAAGAGGAAAGGAGAGAAACCCTAATGTGGAAACTAAAATTGAGTGACAAACAGTGTCATGTGGGAAATCTCAGACAGGGGCCAATCAGACCCTGAGATTAATACAGAGGAACAGAAATAGAGACGTTGGAGAGAAGCTACTGGTCTGGTTCAGTATCATCATCATCATCATTCAGCTCCAGACCGGCAGCAGAGTGGAAAGAAGTTCTGTCCTAAAGGAGCTAAAGGTGAAAAATGTGATTACACGCAGCTGAACTGGTTTTATACTTAATTGACTTGTTACCATGTGATCTAGTAAAGGAGGATTATTGCAATTTCAGCCATACACACAGCACCAAACAACGTTCCTCCAGGACCACAAAATTCCTCAAGAACCTTAATGTTCCTCCCAGACCACATTTCTCCAGGACCACTATGATCCTTAAAAACCAGAACAACCATCCATCAGGTCTACATCTTTCCTCCAGGACCACAGCGTTCCATAGAACACCAGAGAGAACAGAAGCAGAGAGGACACAAGCTCAGGCAGGACCGGATGACACAGAGTGCAAAGAGAAAGTGCTAGAAAACATAAGCATGACAGAAACGGGTTACAGGACAGAGCAGCCGCCTGGAGCAGACACAGCACTTTGAGTGAAGTGTAAGTGGAGGTTATTCTGACTGATCTGGGTTCTAACAGTCACAAAGTGAGCAAAGAACGTCTCTCAGGTTTAACTGTCGAACCGTTTTCACAGAGAGGGGTGGCTCCCTGGACGGGGATCAATCCTTTAAATGGAAAAATCATAGTTTAAAATAAATCCCTGTCTGGTAAACCAACTCAAAAATGTCTGCACTTGATTTTGTACTCTCAAAGCAACAGAACTGACATCTCAGTTTCAGAGAAGAATGGAACTCGTACATTTAAAGGACAGTCGAGAATTTGACTCTGCATCACCAACAACCAGGTAATGGGAGTCAGGTCTGGACTGGTATAGATTAGAAAAGAAACTGGGTTGATTTGACAGATTTTCAGTCATAATTGTTAATTCACCAGCTTTCCAGTTTAACAAGAATAAAGATTATGAAATGAACGAATACGAGGTAAAAACTTGCAGTGGGCAGAAACTTTTGACTTTTCGTGTAAATGATCCAGCTGATCCAAACATTTTCCACACTCTACTATAATGTTAGAATAACTGTATTATAAGAAATCAAATTATTATAGTCTTATTTCTATCCTTTAAATATAAAAATAAACTTGGAATCATAAGGGTTTTAAGGGTTAATCTAGAGTTTAAGCCCCTTAAAGACCAGGAGGTTCTCCAGACAGGGAGCTTTTCATGCCTCGTCCAGCCGAACGTGCCTGGAAGGAACAAACACCCGCAAAAACGGAATTATCGCCATGGTTACCCCTGAAAATCTGCCCAACGCGGTGATTTAGATCTGCCACCTCTCTCAGGTATGGAAAGCTGAAGACGACACACATCAGAGCAAACATCTCTCTCGGCTCGCTCCAGAATTCGCAGAGGCCTGTAACGGAAAACGGAGAAATCACAGAGGCTTGGAGACGCATTCCTGAGTCGCTCGCTTTCAACAGGAATGCTTCAGCTGGAGGAGAAAAAAGAGACAGAGAACGAGTGAGAGAGAGAGAGGGAGAGAGAGAAAGAGAAAGAAAGAGAGAGAGATAGAGAGAGAGAGAGAGAGAGACAGAGAGAGAGAGATGCATTCATGAAGATTTATTATCATTTAATTAAAAGCATTATTTTGCAATATTACTCCATCAGTTCAAACAAATATTTCCACGTTACAAGTCATTCGAAAAAGAGCTCGATATCAGCAAATATTTATAGAGCCTCTGGGACGAGCCCTAACAGAACCTTCCAGTGTTTGCATACATTCTCCTGAGTTATAGGTCCAACAGAAGGAGCCAACATCCTGGATATCAATGATGATGAGGATGATGTCCGTCCACGCAGGAACATAAAAACGTGGAGAGAAGTCATTATTTAAAAACATAAACACGACATGATTTAAATAACCATACAGAGGGGTTCCGCGAAGAAGGAGAGGAGGGTTCCATGCAGATTAAAACCAACAGGACAAACAGGACACGCTGGAAAATGAGGTCACAGGAGGGAAACCTGTCTAACGTCCTCCAGCTGCCACTGGCTCGCTCTAGATAAGAGCTCCAGCGCGTCACCTGATCAGAGAACCCTCGCTCACTTGCAACCTAGGACTCTGGAAAAAAACAAAAACAAACGCACACACGTAAACACTGAGGTTACACACACACACAGGAACATTTCAAGCACACAACAGCCCTTTAAACATAGAAAAATTACCATGTTTCTGTATAAACCACATAAAACATCACCTATCTCCTTACAAGCCCTAAAAGTAGATAAAGTCTGGTCCTCAGTTTACTAAGGGATCCAGTATTACAGAACTGTGAGCTACAAACATGTGAATCTCTAGATTAGCAGCTAATTTGAAGATGAAAACTTCAATCAATGGGACGATAATCAGATGTATGTGGATGACCTGTTTTATTTAAAGAACAGGAATCTATCAAAGTTGGATCTTCACAACACGTTTCTGGACGTGCAATCGTGGAAAAAACATCTCAGAGCAGAGTTGTTGATGCTCATTAGGCTGGAATGGGTTACAAGACCATCCCTGAATAGTCAGGACTCCACTGATCCACACTCAGTTTGATTCAACAGGAGGAAATCCAAGTTCTCCTGCTCTCCACAGGGGTGGACGGCCAATAAAAACCACTCCAGGAGGAAGACGTATAACAGTCTTAAAAGAACCAGGGTATCTTTAGAAACTAAAGGACTCTGTCGTAATGTTAATATTCAGTCCATCATCAGGAGAGCACTGAACAACAACAGTGTGTATGGAGGAGTTTCAAAGAGAAACTCACTACTCTCCAAAAACAACACTGATTCCCAGCTCCAGTCTGATAAAGACCATGGGGTCAAACCAGAAGGATGTGAGGAAAATGTTTTATAGACAGATGCTCAAAAACCAAACAGAACTTTTTGCTTTAAATGAGAAGAATCACATTTGGAGCAACGACAATTCCAGCAAAAGAATCTTCTCCCATCTGTGAAACATGGCGGTGGGAGTATCATGTTTTTTCTGCATCTGGTGTGAATGGCTTTTCACCACTGGTGGAACAGTAAATTCTGAATTAGACCAGATGACTGTAAAGGAAAATGTCAGATCGACCGCCCTGAAAGCAAATGTTCATCTATTTTGCCACTGGCAGATCCGCAATACCGGACATTTCCTCAGTATACAAATGGCAAAGTATAACATTTTTGTCTTAATTGTTGAACTGGGTTCCCTTTATCTACTTCTAGAACTTGAATGAAAATCTGAGGGCTTAATGTCAACTTTACATAGAAAAATACAGCAGTTCCAAAGAATTCAAACATTATAATTGCATAATAAAAATGAGTGTAAATAAAAGTATCTGAAAATCCAACTGACCATCATCATCATCAACCATAGGGAAGATTTACTGAAAACCAGTAAAGCCAAGATCCAACATGACGGTGACTCTATTATTCAGAGAGCAAGGTGGAATAAAAAAGGTAAAGCATTAAAAACACAATAGATGAATTCATGAATGGAGAGAGAGGTGTTACAGAGTTACAGAGATTCGGGTACAATTTGGGTGGATTTGCACAGTATCTTTGTCACTTTCCCCATATTTATCACATCATTTTAGACAAAAGGATCCCAAAAGAAATGATGTCTATACCTCTTATCTGGATGTAATAAAAAGTATCATTGTTGTAGTTATGGTAGTTATTTTTTTACCAACTATTTCTGTACTTTTATCGAAGTTTTAAAAAAGATATAAGAATGTGCTTTAGATTTCAAGTTACTTTATAAAGCAAAGGTGATTGCCTATTGAAGCAGAGTTTGAGGTGATGATCTGGATATGGAGCTCAATTCCAGTAACAAAACAAGATGCGCCAACAGACTGAACAGTAACTTAAGTGTCTGATCACCAAGAATGTGATCAGTAACTCACCACATTTTTAAGTAAAATAATTTAGTGCATCATTTGTGCACTAGTTTGTGCAGCTATTTACTATCTATTTAGTATTAATTGTTGGTTTTTTATTAATATCTTTTATTTGCATTTTCCTTCAAGTTAAATTTTTGTTAGTAATTTAATGCTTCTTTATTGATTGTTTTCGAGTGAGGCGACAAGTCAATTTTCTTATATTACCTTACATGACCAGTAAAGTTCTGATTCTGGTCAGTCTATTTCCCAGCAAACATAAAAGGCAATGGCAGCACACTAGAAAACACAAAATTATACAGTGCAGTGTCATAGTCTAGGCGCGACCGTGATTTACCTCTAGGCTTGCAGGGCTGGCAGGGAAGGACAGGAGACCAGGGATATATGAAGGGGGTTTTATTTAAACACAAAAACAAATGGACAAATCAAACAAGGCTCGATGGGCGGCAGGAATAATTTAAATGGGACAGAACAGGAACAGGCAACACGAGGGATGTGAGGCGACAGACGGGGCATTGAGGCGATGGCGACATAAAGGTGAACTAACAGAAACAGACCTAAATACTGAACCAAACGAGACCTAATGAAAGCTAAACACAAGACAGCTTAACCTAATAATAAACGAGTACACACAGACACACAGACACATGACAACAGAACCAAACAAAGCAGGGTGTCAAAATAAGAGTCCTTGGAAAACAAGAGTGAAAACCAAACTAAAAAGCAGTGGCTAAAAGCGGCCACTGACCGAACTGACACAGTACCCCCCTCTCTGAGCCGCAATTCCGGGACAGCACAGTCCAGGCGAGAGCCCCCCCGCCAAAATCCAGAACCCAACAAAAAAACGGAACGGGCAGGTGGGTGGGGGACTCTTCTGCGTCGCACTCCCCACGTCCGTGATGCCGGGCTGTCCTCCCTCCAGCCCGGGCGACTTCCAGGGACCCATCAGAGGCCAGGGTGGTGTCTCCACCACCTGGCAGGCCTTCCTCTGGCAGGGTGCTCTTAGTCCCCAAGTCCGGGCTCAGTGACCCCAGCCCTACCGAGCACCCCACATGGACATGCAGGCAGACCCTCCGGGAGACTGGGTGGGACGTCACTTCCCTTGTGGTCAGATGGCCAGCCTCCACCCGAAGGCTGGAAGGGACACTCCTCCGCCCCTGCTGGTCTGGTGGCCAGCCTCCTCCGGGGATTTTCTACTCTCGCCTATCATGCTGCCTGGCCTGACATATTATCCCCGCTAGCCCCCGCAGGAACTCCACAAACCAGGCTAATTCCGGGGACACAGGACAGACTGGACCTGGGCTGACCAGCGCGGGGCTGGCAGGCACGGGACTGGCAGGTGAGGGGCTGGCAGGATCGGGGCAGGCAGGAGCAGGGCAGGCAGGAGCAGGGCAGGCAGGAGCAGGGCAGGCATGAGCAGGGCAGGCAGGAGCAGGGCAGGCAGGAGCAGGGCAGGCAGGGGCAGGGCAGGCGGGAGCAGGGCAGGCAGGAGCAGGGCAGGCAGGGGCAGGGCAGGCAGGGGCAGGGCAGGCGGGAGAAGGGCAGGTGGGAGCTGAGCAGGCGGGAGCTGAGCAGGTGGGAGCTGAGCAGACAGGAGCTGAGCAAACAGGAGCTGAGCAGACAG
Organism: Rhabdalestes septentrionalis; assembly: GCA_037832545.1. NCBI lineage: Eukaryota > Metazoa > Chordata > Actinopteri > Characiformes > Alestidae > Rhabdalestes > Rhabdalestes septentrionalis. The sequence goes on along the minus strand of JBBMFX010156500.1, from coordinate 2,198 downwards.
GGGTTATAGGGACAGGGCTGGCTCGGACAGGGCTGGCTGGGCCTGTACCTGGGGTCGCTGGTACGGGAGGCGACACAGCAGGGGCCGTCAGACACAGGAGACATCCCAGGATCTCCTGGACAACTAGGAGATGGAGCTCCAGCTCCGTCGCGGGGGCGAGATCCGGCAGCTCCAGCGCGGACTCGTGCATGGTGAGCTGCGGCGCAGGCTCTTTCACCCGCAGATCCAGCGTGGATTTGTGCTCTCCCTGCTGTGGCGCGGGCTCGAGCATGATCAGCTGCAGCGTGGGCTCTTGCACCCGCAGATCTGGCGTTGCTACAGGTGCTCGGCGTTTCCTCCTTCCCCTTCTCTTTGCCGACGATGAGGGCGGAAGTACCTCCAGGAGGCTCCCAGGGGTCCCAGGGGTCCAGTTCGTCTTGGAAGAACGAGAGCTCTTCATCGGAATCCTCCTCACCCCATGGCTTGACCCAGGTGGGGGGTTCGAAGCGCCGAGCGTGGCTTTCAGCTCCTTCTCCGAGGTCCGCTCGTGAAAACGCCGCTGCCCAGGCGTTGAGGGCGGTGTTCCAGTCACGAACCTCGTGGACCTCTTTCGAGGTGAGTTTGTGTGGATGTCGCCATCTGTCACGGTCGAAGGCGCGAACCTCCGACCGTGATTTACCTCTAGGCTTGCAGGGCTGGCAGGGAAGGACAGGAGACCAGGGATATATGAAGGGGGTTTTATTTAAACACAAAAACAAATGGAGAAATCAAACAAGGCACGATGGGCGGCAGGAATAATATAAACGGGACAGAACAGGAACAGGCGACACGAGGGATGTGAGGCGACAGACGGGGCATTGAGGCGATGGCGACATAAAGGGGAACTAACAGAAACAGACCTAAATACTGAACCAAACGAGACCTAATGAAAGCTAAACACAAGACAGCTGAACCTAATAATAAAGGAGTACACACAGACACACAGACACGTGACAACAGAACCAAACTAAGCAGGGTGTCAAAATAAGAGTCCTTGGAAAACAAGAGTGAAACTAAAAACTAAAAGCAGTGGCAAAAGCGGCCACTGACCGAACTGACACATGCAGTTTAGTGTAAAAGTCTTGATACACCTTCATTTCTTCATATTTGGCTTCATATTGTTGGTGTAAAAAGTTTATTTTTTTAAACTTAATTTAATTTTACCATTTGTCAGACCTGAGTCACACTGTGCGTGTGTGTGCATGTGTGTGTGTGTGTGTGTGTGTGTGTGTGTGTGTATGTGCTTGTGTATGTGCGCGTGTGCGCGTGCGTGTGTGTTTGTGTGTGTGTTGTTCCTCCCAGGGTCGCTGGAAAAAAAAAAGTAAAAAGTTTATCCAGAACTTGAGAGTCTGTGGCACGTCGGTTCTGCTGGAAGAGCCGAGAGGAACCAGCTGTTCCACACAAACAACAGAGATCAGAAACTTCTCCTCAGAACCAGAGTCCGAAATCAAGCTTTGGAACTTTTCACTGTAAATCACTGCAGTCCTGAACTGTGTGACCTGGAAGCCCCGCCCACTGAAGCCCCTCGTCTCTTTTACTGTCCTCCAGCGTCCTGACCAGCGTCCTCCCGTGGCGTCTCCGGCTCGTCCAGCCAGGGGTGAGTTTGGTGAACGTCTTTCGTCTTGTGACGTCATATCCCATCAGACACACAGAGAGCATCAAAGGGAGCTGATAAAACCATATCACCATATCTCCAAAACAGAGGCGTTCCATGACATCACTTCATCTCCATTCACTGTGGATATGATTTTTGTTTTTATTTACACAAAAAAAGCCAAAATTGGACTTCAGTTTGACAGCAGCAGTATATTAAACCACATCTTTGGGAAAGGCATTTTTAACGGACCCTGCTCAAATGTGTTCTTTATAAATCCCACTCAGTCTAACTAAGTCAGGACTCGGCAAGTTAGAAATAACAACAATATTTTATGTGTGTGCGTGTGTGTGTTGGTGTCCTTACACACCACACTACACCAAGAAGAGTCCTTACGCACACACACTACACCAATAAGTGTCCTTACATACAACACTACACCAATAAGAGTCCTCACACACACACACACTACACCAACAAGAGCCCTTACACACAAACCACACTACACAAATAAGAGTCCTTACACACACACACTACACCAATAAGAGTCCTTACACACACACACTACACCAATAAGAGTCCTTAC
>JBBMFX010156394.1:0-21895 GCA_037832545.1 Rhabdalestes septentrionalis | reverse complement strand
CTCTCTCTCTCACACACACACACACACACACACACACATGCTGAAGGCAACTTGGACCTCTATTCCCTGCAATTCCCAGAACTTCAACCTGGTGTTGTTTTACCACAGAAATTCAGTTGTATCTAATTGTATCGAATTTTGATTGTAATATGTTTACCCCGTTGATGTGGCTCCCATTCATTTCTTCATTCTTCAATATTTCATATTGAAAACTGAATAAATAACACGAGTTGCTATGTATTCATAATACATGCTGAAGCCATTGTAATTTCTTTAAAAATACAAGTGTACTAAAGTAGTGACCGAACTGAAGCGGTTCCTGAATGCATTTCAGTCTCCATACAATATCAGAACCAAGAGCAAAGTGACTCACCTCAGTGCAAAGTGCAGAATGGAGGAGACGTCTGCGTGTGAAGGTGTGTGTGTGTGGATCCAGCCGGGTTAGTCCGCTCCAGCAGGTGTGTGTTCACCACATTGTCTCGCCGTCACCGATGTCCTGTCACTTTCTAACTCTCTTTCTCTTTCACTCTCTCTCCTTATCTCTCTCTGTCTCCCTCTGATGTGTTCAGCTTTATGCCAGTGAGCACAAGTTAAACTCTCACTGCTTTTTTTCTCTTTCTGACTTCGTCCCCTCCCCAGTGTTCCCTGACGGTTAATGTGTGTGTGTGTGTGTGTGTGTGTGTGTGTGAGTGTGTGCGCGCGAGTCAGCAGGGTTGATTTGTAGCTTCTCCTTTTGTTTGAGGAAGTGCTCACAGTACAAGAGAACTGAATCGGACTTTGAAACACACAAAACACACTCATCACATCACATTTCCTCTTGTTTGCGATGTTTATCTCTTCAGGTGCCACACCACACCCCACCCTGTAGCAGATGTATCTTCAAAGGGCCAAACAAACTAACATTCGTGTGAAAACAGTCTATGGTTTTCTCTGTAAAATCATGAAAATAAAACTCATTTACATATGTCCTATCCAGCCTAAAGCAGAGCGCTGCCCTCCCATGCTGAAGCTATATAGATAGTTTCAGCCCAGATTGATTTTTCAATGAGACGCAATATTCCGCAGATATCGCTTACATCATATGGACGGAAGTATTGGGACAGGTTGCCATTCCACCAACAGGACTTTTAATGACATTGCATTCAAATACATAGTTTCATACATAGTTGTTCCCCATTTGCAGTTGTAACAGCTTCCACTCTACTTTTAAGGCTTTCCACAAGACTCTGGAGTTTCTGTGAGAATTTGTGCCCATTCATTCTGTAGAGCATTTATAATTTCAGGCACTGAATGTGGACAGAAATCTCTGTTCCAGTCCATCCCAAAGATGTTGGATGGGGCTGTGGCCCATCAAGTTCTTCCACATTCAACCATGTCAACACATGGTGTTGCCCAAATTGGGTAGGTATTTGAGTCATCATTCTCAACACAGCAGTTATGCTGACAGGGTAGTACAATATTAGTGTGTGTGTTGTATTGGTATAAGTACATTTGTCCATATAGTGTATATCAGTTTTAAAGGCATAATAACTAAACAGCAGGCTAAGTTCTAAGAAGCAGGGAGGTCAAATAAAAGGTATTTATGATCACTTTTGCTGAAGATCAGGGAAAATGAAATTTGTAGAAATCTACTACTAGCATACTGATCCAAAATTATTGTGCCTTCCTTACTCTTCACACCTGACCCAGTTTATAGTGAGTTCATAAATTGATTCATGAACTGAAAGCACAAAAATAGGCATAGATCAGGATTCCCAGGACTGAGATTTTGAAAAACAAAAGTGAAACTGGAACCACATGATTTTCACAACTCCATGCGGTCAGAGGTAAGTCATGCAGTAACATGCTAAACAGGTTATAAAAGCTTTCAATGCTAATTAACTACATGTGTTTGCTAACATTTAACATTTTGGATGAAGGGGGAGACTCTCTTTTTTAAACCATATGAAGGTGTTTCACTTTCACACTGTGATATCTGCCGATTACTGCGTTGAAAAAATGTAGACTGACATTTGTTTGCAGCAGTTGTGGGGATAAGGAGGATTGTGGTCAGCAATGCGCAAACACATAGCTGAACAAGGTCAGTGAGGACATTTTACAGCACAGGGTGAAGGAGGGAGTTTACAAGGAAAGGGACATTTGCATCCTACAGTAGAGGCCCACAACATGTTTTGCATCATGTAAAAAAGATATTTTTACGGACTAAAAACAAAGTGCCTGAAATTACAAAGAGGGTCCCCAAAGGTGTTTGTTTTTTACTCAGTTTTGCTACTGCTATAATGTTTAAAAATAAAAATAAAATAAAAAAAGAATAATAAAAAAAAGATCTTCCTCTGATAATCAATAAAATGTTTTTTATTGTGTCTTTCTGCACGGACCAGTACCAATGACTCACAGACTGTTACTGGTTGTAGACCTCTGCCCTACAGAATATGCCCTAGCGTATCATGCAGAGCCCAAATGAAGAGGTAACATTTGTGCCCAAGACCCTCAAAATGAGGAAAACGTCCCTAGGTCCATAAGTTTCCACTCAGGTTTACTCAATAATTAAGAACTGTCCCAATACTTTTGTACTTAGGATGCTCAGTCAACAGCATGCAAGAGCAGACACCTCTAAGTGTTATGATTCGACGTGTGTATTTATAAAACCTGACTCCAGTCTCCGTTCCAGTTCATCCCAAAGCTGTTAGCAGAGTTGCGCAGTAACGCATTACTTATTTTGATTCTTTTTCAAGTAGCGTAGTAATTTAACGCGTTATAATAAAAAAATACCAATACAATCAAGTGCTTTAACATCTATACTGTAAAAACAGAAATAATAATTCACAGAAACGTGTCAGTGGCAGACAGAAGTCACCTATGGGAGGCCTACATGCATGTGCCTATGGCAAGCTGTTTTAACATTTAATAGCCAGAGTGGATATGCACGTCAGTTATCCGTAATTCAGTTGTTCCTACTCAAAATAAATATTACTAACCAATTGCAGATATGCAAAAATGACGTTCTTCACATATACAGCTTACCATTTACCATTACCAGTATGCGTTCAGTAGCTGAAATTATAGCCATTACTTTAAATGAATCTCGGTTAAAGAACATTATTGTGAGTTGTCATATGTTTGTAACTCTTAATAATAGAGTGTGTTTGAGGTGACTTAAGAGTTGGGGAATTAACTAGTTAACTATTATCTAACTTGTAATGTAACTAATTACTTTTGAAATAAAGTAATCACATACTTGGTTTGTTTTTAAAGGGATGATTCATTTAATTACATTTTTGTGTAACTTCCCCAGCTCTGGCTGTTGGATGGGGTTGAGTTCGGGGCTCTGTGTGGTCAGTCAAGTTCTTCCACCCTGATCTCATCCAGCCATGTCTTGTTTTTGCACTGGGACACTCATGCTGGAATAGAAAAGTTCTTCCCCAAACTGTGTTCCCAAAGTTGGAAGCATGGCATTGTCCAAAATATATTGTTATGCTGAAGCATTAGGATGGAAGAAGAGCCCTTCAGTGGAAGTAAGAGCTCTTCTGAATTCAATAATTTAGGGGTGTGTCCATATACTTATGTTCAGTAAGTGTATGTATCACATCCAGATTTGGTTTCACAACCCAGCACCCACTTTTAACAGACTCTCTGCTGATTTTAATCTTTATGTCTCTACTTTTACTACCATTACATATTTATTTGTTGCTGTTGACAACATTTAGCACACAGGTTTATGTGCAAGAGGCCCATGTTTTTAGTGCAGTCAGATATTGTAAAAAATAATAATATATAATTTCCTTGGATACAAAATATTTTATATTAACATATATAAAAAATCATTTTAGGATTTAACAGGTGGAGACTCACATCTTGGTATAGGCTATCGGCTCAGTGCATTGGCAGAAGAGTGTAGTATGGAAAGTTGCTCCACACTTGATATATTTGGGGTTGGGCTGCTGTTTGTTGTTCTTGTTCTGTTTGCATCCAAAATTTTAGGCCTGATTACAACCTGATTGTCTCTTTTTCCCAGAAAAGCACCAGTCATGTTAGGTTCAAAATTCCAGGAATCAGGGCTTGAAAACTGTGTAGCCTACAAACAATCTGACAATACAAATCAGAACAAAATAAAATAAGACATTCAAGGTTGGTTTCCAGTTTAAACCTAAGCCTGGATGAAAGTGATTTTAAATGTTCAATGGGCACTGAACTTTAGTCTAAATATTTATAGAACGTGTTACTGCATAAGTTAGAGCAGAATGGATGACATCTAAACACAGAACAAAATAAGTATAATTATTTTATTAATGCCTTTATTATTATTCCCCTGTCTAAGTACACTATGGACAAAAGTATTGGGACAGACTTCTTACTAATTGTATTCAGGTAGCCCCTGGTTTGGGGAAGAACCTTTTCTATTCCAGCACAAATCAAGGCCACGGTTGGAAGAGTTCAGTGTTGACTTGCTGAACAGTGCCCTGACCTTATTTAGGACTAACTGCAACGGGGATTGCGAGCCAGACCTTCTCGTCCAACGTCAGTGCCTGACCTCAACAGAATGCTCTACAGAATGAATAGGCACAATTTCCCACAAAAAGAACCCTACAAAAAAGAGTAGAAGCTGTTATGTCTGCATTTGTATCTATATATGTATTTGAATTCAATTTCACTAATGTTCCTACTGGGTAATGGTCAGGCGTACCAATACATCTGTCCATATAGCGTATTTGGGAAAGGAGAGATAAACCTGATAAACCTAAGGAGTTGAATTGTATAAAGTTTGAGTAATTATTTCAAGCTCTAGTAAAACAAAAATCAGATGTCTCTAATGGCATGTAGCTCACGATGAAAAGCAGAAATAGAGTTAAAGCTTTGAGTGCATCCGCAAGTCATTGCTTCTGTCAGTGCTCCATTTTGCTGCCACAGCCAGTATGATGGGTCATGAGTAAGAGGAACAGCTTTTATGTCCAATCAATCCCAAACTCTTCCTCATACAAAACCCTCAAACAAAATACAAGTCAGACAATTGCACAGATAAAGGTTCTGTATAGTCATGTGTGAACACATCACAGCACACAGTGTGACCAGTGTGTGGGGACAGTTCCTTGCCCAAGGGTACCTCAGTGGTGTCACTAGCAGTCCTGGGATTTGAACAAATGGCCTTCTGGTCAGAGGGGCAACTCCCTAAGCACCCTAATTCAAACGATATAGCACCAAGTGTTCAGTCGAAATATACATGTAGAAAACTCTTATCTCTTAAATAAGGCATTACATTCGTATAGTCATAGAAGACGTACAACATTTAATAATCATTTTGCACTGTATGCTCTGACAGATTATTTGTAAAAGGAGTATTTCAGACAACAAATGTTAAACGCCTTGTTCTGTGCCCTAAAGCCTGGACAACAGTCACATATTTTGAAAGGGGAGTCTGGTTTGAGAGTTTCTTCCCAGGGGAACAGCCAGCGACAGAGATGCCAAATCCAGCTCCTGGAAGGAAAAAAAACATTCTACAATTTGATTCTTTAAAAGAACACTGGAGGAGGTGTGTTATGGTGAATATAGTGTGGCAAAGACACCAGGTACAGTGTTTAAATGTGTATTTAAATTTTTTGGGACACACCTGTTGTTCAGGGTTTGGCTAAGGGTAATATCAGCGGTTCAGCATACCAAAATATTCTGAACAATGCAATGCTTCTGACTTTGTGGACACAGTGCACAAAGCAAGCTCTATAAAGACACGAGTTCAGTGTGGAATAACTTGATTGGCACACACAGAGTCCTGACCTCAAGCATATCCAAAACCTTTGGGATGAACTGGAACAGAGATTGCTAGCCAGGTCTTCTCATCCAAAATCTGTGCCTGACCTCATTAAAGCTCTACAGAATAAATGGCCACAAATTTCCACAGAAGCTACAAAATATTGTGGAAAGCCTTTTAAGGAAAGTGGAAGCTGTCATCGCTGCAAAGGTCGACCAACTCCAAGCTAAAGTCTATGAATTTGAATGCATTGTGATTGAAGTCCCAGATGGTGTAATGGTCAGGTTTCCCAATACTTTTGTCCATGTAGTCTGTGTGTGTGTGTGTGTGTGTGTGTGTGTGTGAGAGAGAGAGAGAGAGAGAGAGAGAGTGAGATGTAATCATTTTAAAACAGTATTTAAAAAAATCTAGTTTGTGAACTATGCTCCTTGATCTCCTTGTGTGCCTCTTATTTACCATCTGTCATAGAAGTCCTTATTCATGGCCAGTGATCAAAGCTAGGCATCAGGTTGCTCATTATCAAAGCAAAGGGCAAAGGGGTAGAGAGAGGCAGGGCTAATGCTAAGGGCACACCCATGCTCACATGACATGAGACTTTTTTACTAAACAGGTTCTATATTCAACAGACATGTAATACTTGCCTGATTAATATATTGAGGCATCTCCGGCAGTTCTGGGTGGAAGTATGAAGTGATGATGTTGTTCCTGAGAGCATGGCGGTACCTTCTGTCCGCCTGGAGATCTAGCCTGGAGAAAAGCAATGCAGTCAGAAAGCACCGGTTTAGGTGTATGAACCTAATCTGTGATTACATCATCAAACATACAGGTTTTTGCCTTTGCCCCAAAATCAATCTGACAAGATTTTTAAGGACAATTCATAACTGCACTTTATGCAACACACTTATAATTAAATGACCATAACATCAGACTGAAACACAACAAATACCTGCTCTTTATCCTGTTATGATCGTTAGTAAAATTCAGTGTTTGTACCTGTGTTGGTTCATTCTGTTTCCCCACAGAGATTCCTTCTTCTCTTTCTCAATCCTGTAAGCAGAAGCAGAAACAACCCTTTACACTGAAATCTCTGGAGAACGCCACTGTGTTTTGCTTCTCTATCATTAGTTTATCAGTGATATTGTTTTATACGGGACTATGTCTGAATAAATCTGTCACAAGAACCAACACCCATGCAAACACTGTACAAAAAACAAAAACTAATGTTCAATTATGTTGTTCATTTTGTTAGTTTAAAATAATGTAATAAACTGAATGAATAGGTGTATATATGTTAATGAGTTCAAAACCTATCTAGAGGTTCCTCATCCTGCTGGGTAGTGCCTGGACAATGAGACACAGTCACAGCCTGAGTATACAAAGAGGCTGCATCTGCTGGAAAAGAGACATAAACATCAGCCAGACTTTATATTTTTGAGTGTCTAATTATATTGAAAGCCAAACTGTTTTGAATGATAAGACTCACTGCCACTTCCTTTCAAAACGTACCATATTAGCACAGTGCTAACTGGTTAATATCTATATTAACCAGTTTTTTTTCATAATTAAGTCCCTGTGATGTCAGAAAAGTTGATATTTTCTATATACATTATTTACATACTTTTCTGACATTGTTTACATAAGTTTGTCTTAAAGGAAATGTGGAATTCACCCCCTTTGTAATTTTTCAAAACATCAGTGAACTTTATTATAGTCACCCATGAACACACCACAATGTGAATATTTAACCCATTCACTAAGTAAAGCAGTGGCCACCAACAGGGGGCGCCTGGGGAGCTGTATGTGGTGATGGTAGCTTACTCAAAGGAACATAAACGGTGCAACTAGCAGTCCTGGTGTTTAAACCCACAACCTTCTGATCGCTGGGACAACTCTCTAACCACTAGGCTTTAACTACTATATTTAGTTATGTGACACACAACAAATGTGCCTCAGTTGATCAACTACAGCACATTTATGGCAGGTTTTGCTCTTTTTTTGTGAACGATTCCAGTAATAAAAAAACCCTCACCACACAGAGGCTGTGTCTCCACAGTAATAGGCTGATGCTCAGAGTCAGGCAGAGACTGCAGTGAGAAGAAAAAGGAAAATGGAGTTCTGTCCTTGTACTCAGAATAAAGTGAAGTTACTATATATCAGAAAACTGGAAATGAAAGAGCTTTTACTATCATCAAAGTTTACTAAACTCTCACATCTTACTTAATGGACACACTTGCTGTATCACATCCTCATCACTCACAGGAAGAAAAACACACACAAACACACACTTACATGCACACACACGCACACACACATACAAGCAGTAGTTGGAGTAGGTCATTGTGATGCAGTTTTTCCTCTTCTGTCCGAGGATCCTTCAATTGCATTTCATCCTTTAGCTTCTCCCTCTGCAGTAGCTGCTTTACATAACCCTGCAACACACACACACACACACATATGTTTCAACATGTGTTGATGCAATATGTGCACAAGCTCTGTGAAGTGTTTTGTGTTTCACACTTCAAGAACTATCTGTAATTGCATCTCCTTGCAGGCCTCTATAATCATGAGTGAACACACCACCAATTGGGGACTAATTGAATACTTAACAAATATATGATTCATAATGAAATTTATCACCTTTGATAAAGGTGTTCATTTTTGTTATGTATCACTCACCACTGCAATTTACACACACTTACCAGAACTATACGCACTATACTACCATATATGCACTACTTCTATCGTATCAGTGTCACTGATGCACTGAAAATGGTTGACTACCCAAAAAAACATCTGGATAACAGTAGTCCTGTGGTAACTTGACCAATGATGAATAGGGCAGATGCTGGCTGATGGTATGCACAGCAACTTTGGCCTCAACCTGTGTGTTTTAAACAAGAGTGTAATAATACCAGCAGTTTCTCCAACAGTTTTTCCCTCAGGGACTCTGTGACTGGAGGGTTCTGGGTTATCTGGCGGATCAGCAGTGAATCCGGACACTCTAGAACTGGCATTGCTGGACTAGAGTCGAATTTCTCTCTCTCCTTAATCTCCAAACCCTTTCCCAGCCGTGCTCCAAACGGAGGACCTTCTGTCTTTCTCTAAATACAAACAACAAACATACAAACAGATATAGTTTACATATAAAAGCAATGAGTGAAAAAAGGAATAAAGAGACTCATTTAATAAATAAAAAGATATATACAATAAATATAGTAAAAAGCAAATCAGTATGCAGTGTATCTGTACAGCATAGTCAGTTTCCACAGACAACAATTTCAATACAAGTAACACATTTTACAAGAAAAGAAGAGGGGAAACAATAGGCAAACCATCCACACAAAAATTCAATTATAATAGAATAACAGGTGCTGATTTCTGTTAAAGGTTTTTAGAATGGACATTTTATCCAAACAAATGGCTTGTAATTCATAAATTAAGTTGTAACTGTATATTTAGTTCTTTCAGAGGCCTTAGTTTAATCTAGCATAATGGTGTGCTCTCTGCTTCATCGCCAGATACAATCTTAGGGAATGTAAGTAACCAGAACTTGTTTAAAACTTCAAATGTACAGTTATGCCAAGGCTTTATTGCAACACTCTGTAGAATGGATGGTGTTATATAATCACAAATGTAAAATTATCAACAAAACTCAGAAACAGTCAACTATCCTCTGTTATATGTGAGTTCTGTATCAGTGAGTTTCCTGTTGTTTTCTAAGTGCAAGGAAGTATGTTGAAATGATTGTTTGATATAATTATCCATGCACAGATAGAGAACAACAAAAAAAATGCTGAAGCATTCATTTAAAATTAGACTCAGATACTAAGCTATACACTTTACAGCAATTCACAGAATTTGCATGTGTTGCTCTTCTCTTTGCTTTTTTAATAGCATGCTGAGGTTACAATGAACAGAGATGGCAGTGAAATCAGTACCATCAAAGTCTATTTGTGCCATGCATATTCCTTACTCAAACTATCGTGCTAGTATTGCTTTTCTCTATCAGCCAATGTATGTTTATGAACTAATGTCTACTACTCTGGTGCAACATGGTGTTTATTGGGTGTTGTATCTAAGTAGCGGAGGCTGTACCTTATCTAGGGATAGATCATAATATAAGGGATCCACATAGTACCATTTTATAGCACCATCTGCTATATAGAACCATTTTAAACGTTCTTCAGTAATCATATGCATCAGGATTTATGTCATAGCAAAGAAAAACATGAATGCATTCAAATGTTTTTTGTATGTTCATTGTTCTACCTAGAACCACAGCCTTTACTCAAGAAACCTTGCAAAACCATTTTGTTTAGTGTATAAAACTAAAAATTGCAGTCAAAAATGATAACTATATGGCTAAAACAATTAAATCAGCTATGATTCTACCTCAGAAGTGGGGAAATTATCCCATGTCCGGTTTTTGAGGTTGGCAGGAATGATGTCTTCCTGTTGTTTGGGTAGGAGCCAGCGGGAGTAAATGTCTCCAAAGAATGGCTTAAGAATTGTGATTCCAAACATGTCTGTTGGGGAACACAGCACAAATCTGTTTTACTCTTGAGAAGGGAAAAAAATAGCCATGGATTTGCCTTACTAGTTGAGATTACCTGCTGTATGTAAAAACTCCAAATTCCATACTGATAAAATTTCTGTAGTTGCTTAATGGTTATGACACAAATTCACAGATTTACAGATTTATCTGTACCCCAAATGTCAATCAGCCAAAACATGTTTGGTATATCGTACCCTTTTTCTACATGACAGTGTGTTATACAGCCATTTAAGTAAGAGATTTATCAACAACCACACAGGGTTTGATGTAAGTGTGTCATGACTAATTTGTTAACCTCATGGCTTTAGTGCAGATCTAAAGAGGCACACTGTTTCAAATCCAGTGAAATTTCATTACTGGGGTTGTAATTGTACACAGAAGTCACACTTTAGGTTTAGACATCACAGTTTAGTACAAGTTTGATACAACGGGACAAAAAAACAACAAAAACACATTTGCATAAGATTAGGTTTCTTTTCATTTGTTAGAACCAACTTTCTAACATAGTTTATATTTATATGTAGGACTGATAATAGGTCACAATTTACTGTCATAATGAGGCTAAACCAGGTAAATGATACACGCACAGCAGGTACTTGAAAGTTGTTGTTTTTTTCAGGAGTCTAGGTGGGCATTGCAAACCAAGGAGATGCTGATCACAGCATAGATTCTGATAAACATGCCAGGTTCAGCCATTTGGTCTACCTAGCCAGTGTCTTCAATGCACAAGAGTGCATGGATAGTGCTTCAGTCTACTCTGTTTCAGAGGTCACTCACAAACAAATAAGACCCCACATTAGCCAGTAGGCATGATGGAGAATGGATGCTGGATTCCACTTCAGACTGGGTATTTATATGGAGAAATGCAGAACAGGTCCTGACAATAAGGTAAGCAGAGGAAACCAAAATGAGAGAGAAGGGCGATGCTCAGTTCTCAAGTAAATAGGCTGGCTGGGGTCACACATGAATCACAGCTGTGACATTGTAAAGGGTAAGGTGGCATTTTGCTGACGCTCTGATCCAGATTGACTTACAATCATTAGTTAACAGGGACAGTCCCCCTGGAGTCCCAACTGTTAAGTGTCTTGCTCAGCGACACAGTGGTAGAAAGTCAGGGTTTGAACCTGCGACTCTGTGGTCATTGGGTTCACTGGCTAGACTAATACTGTGTTTTATTATATAAAATATTCTTGCAAGAACAGAGACACCACACTTGGCCCAGCAGTGCAAGGTACACAGAGTACACATTTAGGCTGAGCTCATGAGAGTGCCAGGTACAGAATGCACTCAAATCCAGGTATTGTGAACTTATGCTAACTGCCAACTTTAATTAAAAACAAAAAACCGGTACAAGGCAATTGTGAAATATTGGTGGCAGGTGATGGTAAGTGGGGTCAGGTGACATTAATATTACCTGACTCCACCTAACTGGGTGTTTACTATTGGTAGAAAACTAATATGGGACGGAGCATCAATGCTGATGTAATCAGACATTAGTAACATGATCAGAACTGATTGTAAGAAAACCCTTAACTGGGCTAAAATGAAAAAATATTTGCTCCCAGCAGGACCACGAAGATGTGAACTCTTTGATTAAAGTAGCAAAGCTGCACAGAAAAAACAGACAGGCAGCAAGTACAAATATTTGGCCAGCTGGCAACTTTGGTATATAAATATAAGGCACATTTTCAGACCTCAATCAGTTTTAGCTAAGCTTAGCATGGCGTACAGCTTAAAGTTTTCAAGTAGAACCTACGAAATTTGGTTCCACATTATTTTAATCAGTTTTCACATACATCCCAACTCATATTCTCTATTAAACTGCATGCGCTAAACTGCTATGGGATGAATACACATATTGCTACACCTACAAACATTTTAAAAGACTATGTGTTTTGATATTAATGCAGCAGTGTGACAGAAAGTTTCTAATGTTGCGAGAAATAAATGCTGAGCTGCTCATGCAGTGTGGGTTCCCACCATGTGTGTGAGAAAGAGGTTCTTTGATTACGGCGACTGAAGGGTCAGTGTAGGCTTCGTTCAGAATCTCCTCTACACTCTTAGCACAGAGAAGCTCCAGAGCAGAACCGTTAGAATTGGCCACAAACAAGCTGGAACACAAAAAATGTTTAACTATTCACATCCTTAAAAAAATGGTTCAGTGAATAACAATATTGGCACCACACATACATCTTACCTTACCATATCTTACCTTAACTTACCTTACCATACCATATTTTATTTTATCCTAAGACATGACCTAAGGCCAAATTTAGATTTACTGGAGATGTAAACTAACAATTGTGGAGTCACCCCAATTTACTTTTTGTAAATACATCTTGTATACACATCCAGATCTCCACTAAGGTGGCCCAGACTGGTCATTGTGATTTAGACACACTTTGGCATACTATGAATGTTATAAAAAAGTGTAAGCGACAACAGAGTTTGTTTTCTATCACTGATATTCAATGCACTTATAGCGGTATTTGTTTAGTTTTTTTGCCTACTGTATCCTAAACCACTTTGCCAAGTCAATGCCATCTAAATGAAGACCTGGATGTAGAGCAGGTTGAGAGTTTTGTTTATGTTATTTCACAGAAAAAAATTTGTTCCAGCGCTAAGAGGAAAAGGATTAGAGTCTTACCGGGGAAGGTGAGTATCAAAGCTGCTGCTGTACTCAGACTTTGTATTGTGCAGTGAAGATGTAGAGCTAGTAACAGAAATCTGGCCATCTGCAGTGACCTGTACATTTAAAAACACAGTGAAAATGTAGCCTAATGCAAAAGTTTTAACACAATAGTAACTGACCATTAAATAATATTTAATAGACTTGCTTTATGTGGTTTCTGACACTGTATAACAAACTGTCTTATATAAAATAACATGCAATAAGAGTTAAAAATTAACATGCAATTTGTTCACCAAATTCTAACAGCTTCTTACATAAACGTATTGTTCAAAACAATATGTACAGCATAGCCAAAAAAAGTAGTCAGGAAGTCATGAAGTGTGTGATTTATGCTTGTGTGTGTGGGTGCAGAAGTATCTGACCTGGTAGAAGGTCCCATCTGAGTCAGTGGATCGACAGAGGTCTCCTGCACAATGACTCATCACATACTGACCAGGCTGGTGTCCCTCAGTTCCTGTTCCATTCGGATCAGATTGGTATATGGCAACACCATCTTCACCTACATGGAGAACACCTCCGTTAGAGGGACAAACCTGCAGATGGAGAGAGAAATACAGCAATAAATAGATAAACAGACAGATACATAGGTAGGTAGGTAGGTAGATAGATAGATTAGTAGATGGATAGATGGATGTATAGATAGATAGACAGATAGACAGATAGATGTCTCCTCACCATGTATGCTCCACATGCATTAGCACTAATGATTGTCCCATCTCCAAAGAGAAGCTCACAGCTTTTGTCCTTGGTGTTCAGTGTCACTGTGGCGAATCCTGGTCTCTCAACCCTCACCAGTTTCTGCCTCCTGGACTCACTACTGCCCCTTTGACCTGCTGGAAGCACATGACAATCACTAAGAAAGAAGAGGGCAGACCGGTGAATGCCATGCGCTTACTTCATAAAACACTGATAATCACTAGATTAATTAATTTGTCTTAAAGTTATAGTTCAGCAAAAAGGTCAAATGTATTGCCCTATGTCTTGACATGTTGCAGTGTCTTCATGGTGTCTGAAGTGTCCTTCTGAAGTTTTACACTGGAGCTGTGAGGATAATGTAGTGAAAGATAAATTGTTAGAATCTTATAGCCAACCAATAAGCATCATGGTACCTCAATACCTAAATCAGAACTCACAACATCAAACAATGTGGATTCTCAGGCTGTAAGACAAAGTGCAATACACAAAAAAGGACAAACATGCAGATAAAATACTTTTAAAATTTAGTTCCTGTTGTAAGAACTGTTATTCTCTTTAAGTTTCACCAATGTATTTATGTATTAACTTCTCTGTAAAATCATTGATATGTCCAATGTGTATTTTATATATCTGTGTATCTTATATGTGAGTGCCTACTTAGGAACTCTGTAATGAACTCTGTGTGACTTATTTTTCATACCCAAAGGGAAATGTTGTTTTGGGAGGACGCTCTTCGCTTGCAGGAGGAATGTGGCAAGACTTTGAACAGACTCCTCTGTAAGACTTTGGTCTGCTGTGTGACTTGTTCCCTTGCTGCAAGAATAAAACCACCTGGTAACCTTCACTCAGTTCCGTGGTGAGCTTCTTTTAATCAAGGCTCCTTTGGAATTTCACTGACAACTCCTCAGTAATTTTAAAAGGTTTCATCTAAGAGGACTGGGAGAGATTTTGTTTTATCAATATTTTATCAATGTTTCATTTTATCGTTATTGGTCCATACATTTGTTCATGGCATGGTGGTCCACCATGGAGAAATGTAACCAGAGAAAACACGAACCGGGTCTTTGTTCTCTCTGGCGCAGTAACATTTTCTGCTCTTCTGGGAAAACTTTACACTGGCCACAGAACAGGTATTGTTGGGTGCTTCGTTTTGGACCACAAAACCCAGTGGTGTTGCACTGAGTTGCATCACCCCAGAGAATAGCTCCACTTCTCTACAGCCCAGTGTTTTACACGCCCTCTAGGCAACACTTGACACTGACTATGGTAAACTAAAGCCCAGTCACACTTGGGTTTGTCAGCCAAATTAAATTTCAGCAGGATTGACTGTAATGAACATTTATATGGTGTATATATTTTGGATATTCTGACATGGTAATATGATATGCACCACACAAGCATGACAACACAATTTAAGTTTATGGCATTTTGCATTTATCCAGAGCAATGTACATCAGTGTTTAAGTAGTTTATGATTGTCCTTCTTACCTGTCAAGCTATATTTAAATCAACACCTGCTTTTTACCAAGTTACTGCCAAGTCACACAGCTTAACAAACAATCCAAGAATATATATATTATGAAAAAACACATTTCTAAAAATGCCTATTTTTACAGTGTAAACATAATCTTATATTTAATTTTATACTCAGCTTAAGAGAAAATGAAAATGAACAAAGAAAACGTAAAGGTAAACCCGTATTCGTACTATATGGTGATCACTGAACTCTCGCAGTGCTAGAATGTAAAATACAGAAGCTAGCCCTCTATAGACTCTACTGTAATTCATACACGGGTGTTATCTTTGGTATGCACTGCAATTTTTTTTTAAATAAGCAGGTAAATGCAGTGATAAATTCAGTGAATTTATTGTAATAAAAATACAAGACTATAAGAAGAACAAAATAAAAAAAAACTGAACACTTGCGACGCTTCACTTCAAATCAGCAACAAGTAATAAATAATGCTCTCGGACTGGCTACTTTCAAATGTCCCGCTTCTGAGTACAGTGGCGTTCGCCATCCCAAGATGCGATGCACTTCCTTGTGTTTCTATCCACAGCACCAAAACATTTATAGTTATTTTTTATATGGAAATGTAGCTGAATTTGTTATTTTTTATGTTACAAAATTAGTAAATTATATTTTCTTAATAATTTAGCATATGTTGGCACAGAAAAGCTGTGACATCTCCTCTTATACTCATGTCGGGTTGTTTATGGTTAGGCTGTGCTGATTAGCAATCAAGCACAAAGATGAGTGGGCATGATGGACGAGACCCAGACGTCACTAAAGCAAAAAAAATGAGGATGTTCCACGTTAGTGCGGGGGTTTCAGCAAACTATTTTTAATTAGGTTCTCTCTAAGGTCCTCCTTGAAGAGTTGGGTCTTCAGACGACGTTTGAAGACTGCGAGGAACGCTGCAGGTCAGATTGCAAGAGGGAATTCGTTCCATCACTGGGGGGCCAAGATTAAAAAGTGCATGAGAGGACAAGAAGTGAAAAGCTTTATGATCAGTGCTGATAAGTAGGGAGGTGCAACTCTATCCTTGGCCTTTACAGCAAGTATTAAGGTTTTGAACTTAATGCAAGCTGCCCGGGGTGCCAGTGAAAATTCCGTAGTAAAGGCGTAGTGCATGAGAATTTAGGAACATTGAAGACTAACCTCAGAGCTGCATTCTGAATCAGCTGACGAGTTTTCAGTAAGTTCAGTGGAAGTCCAGCCAGTAAAGAGTTGCAATATTCCAGTTAAGAGAGGATCAGAGACTGGACATGTAGCAGCATAGCTTCAGTGAGATGTGGGTCACAACCTGATCATCACTGGAGGGGAAAGAGAGAATAGGTGGAATGTCATCTGCATAACAGTGGTAGGAAAAGTCATGTCAGGCTATAACATTCCCTTGCGAACCAGTATAAAGAGAAGAGAACTGGTCCAAGGATCAAGTCCTGCAAAACACCAGTGGAGAGTCTTTGCTTGGAAGACATGCCATGCCATGCTATCTGGTACCACATCAAGGTAGGAAGAGTAATGGTCTGTATTTGTTGACATCTAAGGAGTCCAGCATGGGTTTCTTCAGAATTAGTGTGACCACTGCAGACTTGAAAGCAGATGGGACATGGCCAGTGTTTAAGGAGCCATTGATGATGTAGGCGATATGCAGGTTTAGATCCAAGCATATCATCTGGAGCGTACGCGATGGGATAGGTTTGAGTGGAGAAGTAGTGGGTCTGCTGGAGTTTAGGAGCAATGACACATCCTCAAGAGAGAGAGAGGTGAGAAGCCAAGTAACTGGAGGTGACTCACAGAGGGAGAGGCCGAAGGATGACAGGAACATCGCAAGCTCAGCGGTCTGCAGCTTGTCACTTGGAAGATTGAGCAGAGAGTCGTCAACTGGAAATGAGCCCAGGAGGATGTTCAATTTGTCAATGAGGTTGTCAGGTCAAAAGACAATTATGTGGAGCTTAGGCGGATATGTTATATTAACAGAATGGATTTCAATGGGTGAGATGCTGAGCTGGGAAAGACTGAGAGGCGTAAAACGCCTTCTATATGAGAGAAGCACACCTGTAACCCCTCCTGGGAAGTGTGCATGTATGGTGCAAAGAGGATGTACAGTTAAGTTTATGACGATGCCTGTCTTCGCTGCACATACATATGAGGCAGCATAGTTTAATAGTAGCAAGTCTACCCTTAATGTAGAAACCACTATGGGTCTTATACGTAGCAGCTATTTTCTGCTACAGGTTTCAATCTCTCTGTTTTAGAGTAAGACATTCAGATTGGATGATAGGGAGACAAGAGGGACACAAAAATCTGATCATTGCTTTCATTTTCAAGGTAAACCTTAAATGGTGCCTCATTAATGACATGGCTCAGACTATTCTACGATCACTTGCCATCTCTAGACAAGACCACAGCAACTCACTCCTGGCTGACCATACTCTGAAGACCACAAGACCTCTACAGATGATACTGAATGCAGGAACATGTTTAGTCTTCAATGCACCAGTTTTCTCACACATCACATCACTACTGCTAATGCTTCACTGGCTTCCTGTGGCAGCCCACATAAAATTAAAAACTGGTGCTTAAACCCACAAAGCCAAAAATTGTTCCATTTAAACTATCAGCTTAGAGCATCAAGCACAATCTCTTCCCATGTAGATAACAACTTCATGCCATAAACTAACTTAACCAATGCATACATCACCAAACAAAACAAGTCTTTTGTGTGTGTGATCTGAGAGGGTCATGGTAGAGTAGCAACTCCATCTTCTGTAAATCCTTAGTCTACTAGCAACTCTTAATTTCAAAAGGCTTACCAGTGTGAGCGAAATGTTTTATTGTGGATTACAACCGCCATATAAGAGTGTCTGCCAAATTATAAACATAAGATGTCAACATTATCATACTTCCTATACAATCATGAAACTTCTATTTAAAAAGTGCTCAAATTTGAAGATTATAGAATATAAATAGAATATAAATGACTTTCAAGTTAGATATACACTATATGAACAAAAGTTATGTGATGCCTGATGCCCCTTTGCAGGTAATAACAGCTTCCACTCTTCATGGAAGGCATTCCACAAGACTTTGGAGTTTCTGAGGGAATTTGTGCCCATTCCTTCTGTAGAGTATTAATGAGGTCAGACACTGATGTGTGACGAGAAGGCCTGGCTTACAATCTCCATTATATTTCATCCCAAACATGTTGGGTGGGGTTGAGGTCAAGGCTATGTGTGGGCCAGTTGAGTTGTTCCACACTGAACTCCTCCAGCCATGTCTTTATGGAGCTTGCTTTGTGCACTGAGGTATAGAAAAGATTCTTCCCCAAACTGTGTCCAAAAAGTTGCAAGCATGATAAACAACGGAGCGGGTAAAGTAATTACATACTGGGCCTGGTAAACAATACAGATGATTTTGTGACAGTGGTGTGCATGTGCAGTGCAAACAGGGCCAATTGTGTAGTGACACACTCTGATGCTGTGTTTTGCAAGATCCTAAACAGTTTAGAAATTGTGAATACAATTTGTCACTTATTCAAGTCCAGAAATCTAGTGCAAATAAGGAAGCAGCTTAAAAACCTACACAATACATTTAATTTTATTGCTGAAAATAAATAATATATCAAATCAAACAATGCAGTTTTGGCTGACAGAGATGTATTGAAGAGGAGGAGATTTCAGGTGTGGCATTTCTGCTTTAGGATAAAAATGGTATTACATTTTATTGAATTAAAATCAACTCTGCTGAATACAGCTTTCTGTTTAAGAAACAAAATTTCCTGAAACATAATCACACACAAAAATAACGGACACCATAATTTTAAATAAATACATTTTTACTATCGATTTCTTTCGCCATTATTTGTTAGTACCATCTTTCTATTTATGTCACAACTTAAAGTTTTCATTACTTCGACCGTTTATGTGCTCAGAAATTACAATTAGGATATTTCTAATAGCAAGTGAAAGAAACACTGGTTTTGCTTTCATCATGTTACAGGCATTCTGAAGAATATTTTAAAAATAAAAGGAAAAGCTAACAGTTTCTAAAAAGAGAAGTGGCCACTTATGAACACACGACCCATTCACCAAGTGAAGCAGTGGGCAGCCAACAACAGGGTGTGCCCAGAGACATGTAGGGGCAGGATCTTGTTCCAGGGTACCTCAGTGGAGCCACTAGCAGTTCTGGGATTTAAGCCCACAATCTTCTGATCACAGAGGCAACTCCCTAACCACTAGGCCACGAGCTGACCCCAAAAACCTGAAATGTTATACATTCTTCGCCACTGGCAGCAATTAAACAAATTAACAAGAGACTGAATGATGTATAGAAAGTCTGTACTATTGTAGTTAGCCGGCTTGCTAACCATTAAGTCACCCACTGCTGGCAAACATGACAATTATTTACATTTAATAGAGGTCAGTTTGAGGCACGATGCTGCAACAAGAAAAACAGGTGGCAGTAGACTTGTGAATAAAAAGCTTGTGAAAACAATGACCATAAAGTTGCAAATTCAAACCTCTTCCATTGTGTTTTTGAGCAAGACGCTTACCCATTAGCTGCTCCAGCACTGTCCCTGTAACTAATGATTGCATAATAAGACATTTTGGACAACACCATGCTTTCAATTTTGTGGACACAGTTTGGGGAAGAACCTTCTCTATTCCAGCATGACTACACCCCAGTGCACAAAGCAAGGGACATGGTTAGATGAGTTTGGTGTGGAAGAGCCACACGGAGCCCTGTAATGCCTTTATAGCTTAAAGCTGTTATTGCTGTACAGGGGGGATCGACTAGTATGTATCGACTAAAGCCTAAGTATTTATATACAGTCGTTAAAGTCCCTGATATTGTAATGACACAGTATGAACTTTTGTTCATATTGTGTATAAATCACCCCACTGCTGCTGGATTTTCCAGCAATGCCAGTTTTGCATCTACTGTGACTCTGGCTTCAGGCTCATGTATGGCTGATCCAGAGCATCCTATTCTGATGGTAGTGTGGAGACAATAAAAACTGTGTGTGTTTTATAGATATGTAATTGTATCCACAATATGTGCACCTTTTGTAAATTCCATAATTAAAAACAGTGTCTGGTTACTGCCAACATCACAGGTGCCCAGGGACCCACTATTTGGTCAAAATCAGTGATAGGACTATTAATCCTGGCATGCAGGTGCGGCCGGTGGTCTGGTGCTTTGGAAGTTTCCCCTGTGGTTGGAAGTTTGAATCCCAGAACTATCAGTGACACCACTGAGTAAGGTACCGTCCCCACACACTGCTCCCTGTGTGCTGTGGTGTGTTCACATGTGGCAAATTAACACGTAACATATTTTTATGGTGGGAGGAAACCCAAGCAGACATGGGGAAATGCAAATTCCAAAAAGACTGTTAGCTAGGAACTGAAAACTCACAACATCAAGGCTATATTGCAAATAATCTAATAGTCTTTTTAAGAATAAAATTTGAACATTCTTAAGAAGCCTCCATATGGTTCACATCTCTCTCACAACAAAAATTCTTATTGATTTCTCCAGACCTGAACTATGCTGTAGCATTGGCTCCTGCTGCTGGTAGAAAGTAGTAATTCTGGTTCCATCTACATGGTCCACTACGAGCGTCCCGTCCTTCTCCAGCACAGAGAGAACATGGTCTTCCCTCGTTATCACAACCTAAAACAATAAAACACTGAGCATCAGGCAGTTTTGAAAGCAAACTATTTTCATAGATAATTCATGCATGATTAAACCACTTGAAACAGACAAAACAATGAATACTTCCTACAGAAATTAAACACACCCAACATGTTCAAAAGTATTGGGACACTTGATTTTCAGGGTTTGGGCTAAGCCCCTTACTTCCAGTGAAGAACAATCTTAATACTAAGACATTTTGGACACCATCATGCTTCCAACTTTGTGAGGGCAGTTTGTGGAAGAACAATTTCTATTCCAGCATGACTGTGTCTCAGTGCACAAAGCAAGCTCCATAAAGACATAGTGGGATGCATGTGGGATGCATTTGTAGCCCAGGTCCTATTTTCTGCACAGATGTATAATATCTATCCCAAACCCACGTCTACTGCTTGTTGCCAAAAAAGCTACATTTACCAAAGAACATGGTCCCAATAGTGACTTTCTTCTGGCAAACCTCTTAAACAACTTGTAGTTCTCAGCTATGCCACAAAAATGGACAAAGCGACTTAAATATTTCCTCTTGATGAACCTGCTCAGCATTCTTATACATGCCACAGAGCATGCTAGAAAGTCCATTGCTTAATTGTGTCCTAGAGTAAACATGTCTGGAAGCATCATTTTTCCACTTTACTTTAACATAGACAATGCCAGTGAAATATGAAAATATTACTTAAGTAAAACTTAGCTTTCTTTAAGGTTAAATTACAGAAATTAAATGCGATGAGTTGTGATTTTAATGACAAAACTTCAATATTTTTTTGTAATTAAGTATAATTTTTTTGTATTAATCATTTGACAGTGCTAATCAGGGGCATCAGAAGCTTTTTTTTATGGGAAGGTGCTGTGTAGGGGCGGGGTTTGTGCATGGGGACAGGGTTGTGTGCATGCAAATCTTGTTCTGCACAGACAGATTGCTGGGATTTCCAGTGGTGTGTGTATTCTTCTATCGGTTTAGTGGAGTGGATTCTTTTGCGAATGAGTCAAGATTCAACAGCAATGGGGGAA
>JBBMFX010155869.1:0-21913 GCA_037832545.1 Rhabdalestes septentrionalis | reverse complement strand
GTGTGTGTGTGTGTGTGTGTGTGTGTGTGTGTGTGTGTGTGTGTGTGTGTGTGTGTGTGTGTGTGTGTGAGTGAGTGCGGGCACACTGGGCAGGGAGGTGTGTGATGGAGGCCACAGCTCTGGTGACGAGGCTGTTCCTCAGTCTGTGCAGGATCTTTTTGTCTGAACTGTTTGCTGGAAGGTGGCTGTTTGAACAGAGAGTGTTCGGCGGGTCCCTGGCGATGCCTGTCGCTGTCCTCCTCAGATGATTGCTGTAGATGGTGTCCAGTTTTGAGAGCTCTGTCCCGACAATGTGCTGGATGACCTTCACCATACAATGCAGGCAGCTGTGTTGCTGGCAGTCAGGATGCTCTCTGTGCTCCTGTGGAGATTTGGCAACTGATCGGAAGGGAGGCAGACCGTTATAGCTTCCTAAAAAGAATCTTTCGGCACTTTTCCACAAGTCTGCAGGAACAGTTCTGTACCAAAACCGTAAGGAAGCAAGCTTTGGTGTCTCAGTCCGGAGTTTCTGACTCAATTCTCTCCAAAGTTTATGGCTGGTCATCCCAAAACAGGGTCCATTGGGTCGAACTGGCGAAGAGCCGAAATTGTCATTGTGCTCTTTTATTTTTATAGCTTTGTTTGAGTTTTTGTTTAGCCAGGCAATGAAAACCTGCCCCAGCTAACTTGTTGGTGACGTCCTGGGACACCTTTGTGTTTCTCCCAGTTGTTAGTTTGTATCGCCATTGTTTATTTTATTTTTTTACAACTCTGTCCTGTTTTCATGATGACAATAAAATGCAGTCATGCCATCGAGCAGCACGGGTACGGCTCAGGTAGACACTTGTTTTGATTAAGATGAATTCAAATTTGTTTATGTAAATGACCTCTGTCCTGATTGGCTGTTTTGTGTGGTTCCTCATTGAGAAGAAGGTGGGGCTCAGCTGCAGTAGGCTGTGAAGGTGATTCTATGTTTTTGGGTGATTTTTGTAAAGTGGTGGAACCAAACATGGTCGCCTTTTAAAAATGTGGTTCAGTAATCTATTTAATGTATTCAAGAAAAAGAACAGAAGAGCAGAGGTTCAACTCGTCTGGACAGAGAATCTGTCTCTTTACTGCAGGCTCCAGGGAAGTTCACCTCCTTAAGTGACTCAGAGGTCAAAAGGTCGTACACCTGTTACAGTTTGGATATAAATGAATATCCATCGAGAGGCTTTTGCACCATCCGGGACTCATCTAGGTTACTCTTTCTGTCCGGCTGTGCAGATATTTTGTCTGCTGGCCATGACCTTGAAGGCCCAGCACTCCTCCCTTTTCTTATCTTGGCCTCTCTGCTCCGTGCTCAGCAGAACCGACTGGCTTTGTTCCAAACTCGCACTCAAGCTAAAGCAGTGAGTTTTAGGTCACATAAGTAGCATAAGAAAGTAAATGGAAAAAGTGGTAAATTAGAAAAAAACCCTCAATAACCTCACAGAGGAGGTGAATTTAAAATGAGCTGTTTCTGCAGTGGGTGGCGCTGTCGCCTCACAGCAATCAGGTCCTGGGTTTGATTTCCTGTTGAGGGAGCAGAGGGTCCCCTGTAGGTGGAGTTTGTATGCTCTCTGGTTTCCTCCCACAGCCAGGTAAATGTGAGGTGCTAAATTGCCAAATTGCCTTTTAGGTATAAAATGTTGTGTATTTATGTTTGTATATCTGCTCTATGATGGACAGGCGATCTGTCTGGGGTGTTTTTTCACTGTATGACTTAGATCCCTGCAATCCTGGTTGAGAATGAATGATTATAATGTCTAATTTTCTTATAGGGACTGGGAGGTGAATGGTATGCCACTCGCTCCATCAAACTTGTTCATAAACAAAAGTGAGGAAAAAGTCCATGATACATTCTTAGTTGTTTGTTTGCATAAAATCTGTTACATTTACATTTACATTTACATTTATGGCATTTAGCTGATGCCCTCATCCAGAGCGACATACAACCGTGCTCAAGTAATCTACAACTGTATCACTGATACTTAACTACACAAATCTTGACACATAAGACAGCACCTGTAAAAGAAGGTAAAACTTACACCGAGAGTGGCTGTAAAAATGTAGTGTTATAACACTGTAACTTTCTGTTCAAATCTAAACGTTGTTTTTTCTTTTCCGTCCTCCAGCATGACGGAGAACGACGTGGAGAACGAGCTGTTGGACTACGAGGAGGATGAGGTGGACGCAGCAGGCGGTGTTGGGGATGGGGTGCTGGCCGGGGACGGCAGTGCGATGGCCATAAGGAAGGAGGGAGTTAAAGGCTCCTATGTGTCCATTCACTCCTCAGGCTTCAGGGACTTCCTTTTAAAGCCTGAGCTTCTAAGGGCCATTGTGGACTGTGGCTTTGAGCATCCGTCTGAGGGTGAGGAGGATAATAGATTTCTTTAACCAGTGTCGGAGGAGGAGAGTCAGGTTCAAGGGAGGAGTGATTCATTGGAGCTTTGTTTGCTGTGCACTTTCAAGTATAAAATGTTGCCCGGGGAAAGCTACCAAACAATAAGGCCCTCTAGTGAGAGCTGTAGTTTTCATTTCTTGACTTTAACCCAAGATTAAGTGTTCAGTCGTAGTAGGGGGTTACATTCAGATCTAGGCAGGGCCATAATTCTTTCATAGGTGGCCACACAAAGGTGTTTTGTTTTATAAAATTCATAGCTCAGATGTCATAGAAATGTACGTAAGCTACTTTCCTGAATATTTTGATCAGCCATAACATTATGACCACATACGGGTGAAGTAAAAATGACCTTAGTAAATATTAGGCAGCATGTGAACAACAAGTTCTTGAAGTGGATGTGTTGGAAGCAAGAAAAATGGGTATGCATAAATCTGAATGTGCATGGAGTCTGAGCCTCAGAACTGGACCCTGGATGTATGGAAGACGAAGGCCTGTCTGACTCACGTTTACGTTTGCATCATATGAACGCCTGGGTGGGTGCACATCACTAACTTGGTGAAGAGATGGCACCACAATGCATTACGTTAAGAAGGCAAGCCGGTGGAAATGATCTGGGCAACGATCTGCCAGGAAATTTTGAGTCCTGCATTAATATGGAAGTACCACCTGCTTAAACATCGCTTCAGATTGCGTACACCCCACCACGTCAGGGATGTTCCCTGATGGCGGTGGCCTCTTCCAGCAGCATAATGTGCCCTGGCGCACTGCGAACACTGTTTGAGGAACATGAAAAACAGATTAAGTCAGGGGTGTGGAACTCCGGTCCTGGAAGTTCGCTGAGGTTTGTTGAGGTTCCAGCACGTTCAGAAATGTTTCTCTGCTCAGAAATTCTTGGTTCACCTGGCTAGTTAATTGTCAGTTTTTGTGAACGTGTTAGGAGATCCATCAAGGTAGTCTAACTCAGCGTTTCTCAAACTTATTTGTCCTGGGGACCTATCATGTCAGGCTTTGGGGCTTCAGGGCCCTGCATGTATGGAATATATTATATACATAAATATAGTATTACATTATTGTAATTATTATTGTGTACCCATACCTATATATAAGCACCAAGAAAAGTTTTTTAACATTTTTAATTTTTGTTTTTTTAAATCACATTTTATCGTCATTTTAATGTGATAGTTGCGCCTGCTTTCTCGCCACTAACTGGTCTAAATGAGGTGCACCTTGTGTCCAAACCCAGACCGACCCGACTCTTTAACTGTAATTTTCGGTTCTCAACTGTGGGTGCATTCATAAACTCACACTCTCGAGCTCTGAGCCACTCAAATGCTGGATCACGGCCCGGGGATAGTAGCAGGAAATATCGGGCCGAGGCGACTCGCAGACTCTGGCCGGGTTCGGGAGAATCTAAATTCTACAATCAGTTAATAAAAAGCGTCTCGCACTTATACGTGAGTGGAAGACACTATCCCGAGGGGGCGGGCCGTGAAGTTGAGGGGGCGGGGCATGCAGTGATAGCAGCGCTGATATCAGGGCTGGATCTGACCGAATTTTGATTGGTGCAGAACCGAGGCTCCGGCGGAGAAGTTCTCACGGCCCGGCAGCGGTCCGCGGCCCATAGTTTGAGGAATGCTGGTCTAACTGACCTCCAGATTCCCCAGATCTCAGTCCAATGGAGCACCTGTGGGACTTGCTGGACAAACTAGTCTGATCCCTGGAGGTCCTGCCACAAAACTTCCAGAACTTAAAGGGTCTGGAGAAGATACTCCAGGCTACAACACTTCAGGATTTGGACTCGCTGATAGGTCCAGGTCGTTTTTGAACGTTGTCAGTCCAGGAACAAAATTTATGTTCACTGGTTACTCTGGCAATATTTCCCTCTGACATCCAGCTACACCTGAGTCAGCACCTCCACACCTCCACAGCAGAAATTGCACATAAACTATCCCTAACCCTCTCTGCCTACTGCCACTCCTAAATTCTTGATCCATCCCTAAGCTGTTTCAGGGAGACTGCCCCCTGTAGCCAGGGAATGGAATTTGCTTTGGATGAAAGTTCCTGCTAAATGCTGTAAATGTAATTTTTTTTTTCTATTCAGTAAAGCAGCTAAACTGACTAGATAAAACCCTAAATACTTTAAAAGACTCATGTTTCATTACCACTGTTTCAATTTTTTCTGGTGGCAAAGTTTTTCTAGAGTGTTTTAAAGCGCATCTGTCTCTCAGCATCTTTGGGATGTCCAGTGCCAAAGAGTGATGTGTCTGATGCAAATATAAAGCACTAATGAAAATTAAAGCTCATCAAATGCTGCTCGAGTCTTGGTTGACTGATCATTGTTGTGGCACTTGGGAAGCCAAAGACTTTAAGCATGAGTGATGCTACAGCGACCAGAAGAACTGCGCCAGTAGAATTTATCACTTCATAATGATACTAGAATTTGAATGGATTCTAAGGACAAATGCCTAATTTAATCAGTTTCCCCATTTTTTAGCATCTGCTCGACAGCAGCCGTCACATGCTCTACTTTGTCATATGAGCGTTTTGTTAGTAAATGACAGAAACGCATCAAAACTGACTGAAATGTGCTTTTGATTACTCTATTTTTGGAGCTTTGATGCGGCTAGTCCCTTCCCCTTATGCTGTGTAATTGGGAGGGGGATGGGAGGGGATGGTGGTGTCACATTATAAAGCAATATCATTGCAAATGTGTATTTAAGTGGGGAAAAAAAGTATTAAATGACTACATTATCCACCGATACTTGCTCATGAGTTCATGTCTTTTAAAAAATCATTTGTTTCTTTCACAAAATCATTTTTTTTCCCTTCAACCCAGATCTTTCTGCTTTAGTAGTGACACTTCTACCTGCCCGTGCAAACTGTGTGAATCCTTCGGCTTTACTGTGGATTCAGTGTTGTTTGCTGATTTGTGTGAAGGGTTTTCTCTGTCTTTACTCTCTCAGTTCAGCACGAGTGCATTCCTCAAGCCATCCTGGGCATGGACGTGCTGTGCCAGGCCAAATCCGGCATGGGGAAGACGGCCGTGTTCGTGTTAGCCACACTCCAGCAGCTCGAGCCAGTGACCGGCCAGGTAATTCTCCCCAACGCTCAGACATATGGTGGGCTGTTTAAAGTCGCAGTAATTAAACAGCTTCCAGGTGCAGGGAATAGAAACCACATGTTTGTTGCTGTAATGAGAGTGAATCAGCAATTTGTCATGCGCAGGTATCAGTGCTGGTGATGTGCCATACCAGAGAGCTGGCGTTCCAGATTAGCAAGGAGTACGAGCGCTTCTCCAAGTACATGCCTGCTGTCAAGGTAGGAAAATGTTCTATATATACCTGCCTGATCACTGTAGGTGTAATTTTACCCCTATCCCTCCCTCCCTCCCTCCCTCCATATGGTCCATATATGGAAACTAAGCTGCAAAACCAGCCTGTTTCCACCAAAAAAAAACAAACACATTTAGTTTAACCCCACCCATCCATGATAAAGTCCTAGAGAGTGTGTTACCTTTGGAATTAACTGCAATACAAGGCAGCCAGTCAGAGAAGAGATCATTTACATTCATCAGTCTTAATGTCACTAACGAACACAGCTAGTTTAATACTAATGGGATGATGCCGAGTTGAAAATTGTCATAAAATTATTATGAAGCAGACTTTTGGTTCACAAACCATCCCAAACATAATGGAACAGATGTAAAATGTGGAAAACAGGCTTTTTAAAAACACCTCAGCCGGTTAGTGTCTTAAATGGTTAAATATGTCTACTTTGATTGGATTACATGAAGACCTTGATTCATTATTACATCCAGAAACTCACCTGGAGCTGTGATTGTTCATCCTGTCAGAAACACTGTGATTGATTGGACAGAGGGTCCATTTGCATTTGGTAGCCTGAGGCCTGAATCAGACGTTTTTCTGGCGTCAGGTGAGCGCAGACTGAACACCGACTGTTCTTCTGCTCATTGGAGCAAATCACAGCGTGACAGTCAGCTGCGCACACGGGTGGCATCAAATAAACGTTTTCTTGGCTTCAGCTGCGTCTCTATTGTGTTTACATGGCGTTCACGGCGCCTCCGTGGCAGCCGCGTTTGCTCGCTCTGCTCTCTTATGCTGGATTTCTTTTGTTTGTCACGTTTTCTCTATAGTTTTTGCACTGGACAAGTGTTGTGCAAAGTGTTTTAGCAACTTATTTGTGTATAAAATTCTTAACTCTAATCTCAGCCACATCTGTGCACAGCAAAGAAGGAATTTCATTGTACAGAGAAATGCGCTTTCTACTGTTCATGACCAGCATTTTGAATCCTATAATCCAGTTGATGTTCTGAAGGACTGTATCTGTCCCATGAATATGTCTCATGAATATTCAACATCACAGCTGCAGCCACCATCCTTCCCTGCACCCTCTTCACTCACCTGATCCACACTCCACCCACCTCCACCTTCCCAGACCTGCACTAACCTTTACTCTCCTGCCATCAAAATCCTCACACGCAGTCCTCCAGCATCTCCTCTGAACCGCTGGCTCCCAGAGTTAATCCTGTTAATCCAGCAGCTCTGAGCTCTTCTATCGTGTCTCATAATGTCGAAAATAACATTTACTACAACTGGATCCAGGTTTTCAATGCAGAACTACAAACAAAAACGACCTGCGGGTGAACACTTTGGACAGAATAATTACTGCCCCTATTGGTAAATACCTGGAAGCTGCAGGCTGACGTTAAAGTGTCAAACAGCTACAAAACACAACAAAAACGTGCTTGCTGTTCAGAGCGTATTCATTTATTTAAGATTCAAAAGTCCATGTGGACGAGGCCTTAAGTGATATCAGTATTGCAGAGACTGCTATCGTCATAGAAAGTGCATCCTTAATATTAACCCCTTTAACTCCAGTGGCCGCTGGCACAAAACATGGTCTTTGGTCTTAAGTTACTTTTAAGTCTAATTTTTTTTTTTCCAGGAGAGGTTTGAATGATTAAAAGGGAAAGGATCAATATATGTAATTGCAAAACCTTTCCACTTACATTTTTGATATCAAGTGTATTGCCTTATTGATTTAAGCTTTAGATATTTTATGCAAGCATGAAAGGGCCTCCAGTTATAATTAAATAATTTATAGTTTTGTTCTCATTATGGCGTAGTGGTTATGGCGTTGGCCCTGCAATCAGAAGATTGGGGTTCAAATCCCAACTTCTTTTGTCACCGCTGAGGTAAACTTGAACAAGTTACCATCCCACACACTGCTCCTCATTGGTGGCTGCCCCCTGTTTCACTTGGTGAATGGGCTGCAGAGAAATCATTTCACTGTGTGTTGTACTTGTAGGACAATGCATGTGACAAATAAAGAAAAAGTGTATTGTATTTATTTGTCTACTTTGCTTAGAGTTGTAGTTTATGTTTCGCTGGCTTGCCCCCTCTCCCCCCTAGGTGGCGGTGTTCTTTGGCGGCTTGTCTATAAAGAAGGACGAGGAGGTGTTGAAGAGAGAGAGCCCTCATGTGGTGGTGGGAACCCCCGGCCGGATCCTGGCCCTGTCCCGCAACAAGAGCCTCAACCTGCGCCACATCAAACATTTCATCCTGGACGAGTGCGACAAGATGCTGGAACAACTTGGTGAGCGGGAGGGGGGGGTATTAATTTATGCACAAGGACAAAAGTGTCCCAAACGCGTTGTAGCATTGGGACTATTTGAGTGTGTCAGAGTAGTACATTATGACATGCGCTCAGTCTGTTATTATGATTATAATCCCTAATAATCCCTAATCTTTTTTCATTCATTACACAGAGTGCTAATACCCTTGTATTGTTGTAAGGGATTTTTATTCTGTTAATAAGGTTAGTTAAGACAAATTAAATGTGGAAAGAGAAGCAAAAGGAATTGGAAAATGGTACAAATGTGCAATAAATTCTCCTCTACCAGTTAGTGAAAAACAGTTATAGCAGATTTTATACCTTTTTAAATGATATCACTCCATCACTTTCCTTCTTTCACTGTTTAGACACACTGTTTTTTAGTTTCAGATTTCAGGAAGTATGAGTAGTTTCCATTTGTGTCACATTTGTTCAGAGGCTGTAAGGTTACGAGGTGGATGAATAAGGGAAACCTGAATCTGTACTGAATCTTTTACCTGAGGATGGATTTGGCTTTGGATTTATTCTACTGTGCAAAATCTGCAATAATGACTTTAGTGTAAAAATGGGGGACGAGACAAATATTGTGAGCTGGTGAGGAAAAAAGTTTCGGTTCCAGATTCCTCATCTGTTCCTCCAACTGTTGTTTGGATTTGTGAAACTCCATCAGCTCATGATATAATTTAATGAAGAACTAATTGAGTAAAACCCGGTTTCTGATGGAAACTACAAGTGATACTTTTAATTATTTGTATTTATTGTTTTTTGTTTTATTCAGAATATTGATTAAAAACACTCACTGCTCATCTAAACAGTCTTTAAATATTTTCGCAGGTGCCTACAAATATTGCACAGTACTGTATATGAACACTGACAGTTGTTTAAAAGGGTCATTCTGCCAGCTTTTTTTCCAGATTTCTGCACAAATAAATGGTTAGAATGTTCTGGAGATGCGGGCAGAGCCTCGGTGGTTCACGGTGGTGCTGGATTGAACTGGATTTATGAATACCAGCCACTTAGAGCCAGTCTCACAGTGAGATTTCCCCAGGATGCATTTCTGCGTCTGTAGCTTTAAATGATAATGAGGAGGAGAGAGGCGGGGCAAGGTGGAGAGAGCAGGGGCAAGGTGGAGAGAGGCAGGACTATTTGGAGAGTGGGGGCGGGGCCAGCTTGTGGCCACGGTACCATGCACTAATGTTTGCAGTGTGTGGCCATGGCTCCTAGACACGCAGTCGTTCAAACGTTCCAGCTTGACCCAGAATCTGATCCAGATGGAGAATAACCTGAAGAAGATGGAACTACAGCAGGACGTCTCTGAAAATAAACACAAACCCACTGGTTCTTCAGAGACTCACAGGAAGGAGCTATAAATATATATTTGTGCTCATGTGTACTTCTGAGAACCAAAACACTGCCCTGCTTCGCTTCCCACTCTTTTCACCTATCGCCTGAACTGTAGTTTACCGTAGCTTTAAGAGAGTATTCCTGAATGTTTTTCTCCTAATCATAATGGAGGGAGATCAGAATGAGGGATCTACAGAAACTGGAAAAAAGCAGATGATGGTTCTGGTCAGATATGAGGGTGATGGCACCTGGGAGTAAACTGCTCCGGTGTCTGTTAGTGTTGGAATGAAGGATTCTGTAGCGTCTCCCAAAGTGGAAAAGTTGAAGAGGGTGATCTCCGGGGTATAAGGAGCCTGTTTTGATCTTCCCTGCCTGTTTTTTTTTTTTATTTAACCAAAATATAAAGAATGACAGAAACAACACAAAGAACACAATACAGCAATGTAACAGATATAAATATAAGAACGAACTTTCTTTGTCCCAAGGGAAATTCTTTTGTCATTTGCATGCTTACTGCAACAGAAGAATGAAATAAGAAAGAAAATACAGTAAATATTAGTGCAACACATTTACACAAAATCAACTGTAACACCGACACTGCTGTGTGTGAGGGCTTGCGGTACCAGCAGCGTAGATCCGAGACAAAACAGTAAGTGGACAATGGAGCAGTGTAACCGTATAGTGCGAATGGGTTGTAAAGCCAGAGTGGATTACATTACACCTCATGTATTTTGTTTCTCAGGAGACAGTGAGCAGCATAGATCTAAATTGAGTAATTACGGCTTATCAAATTAAGAGACCGGATCTGAGAGTGCTTTTAGTGAGAGTAAACAGAAGTCCAGGTGGTATTGAAAGTCAGAGTGTCACCTGAGAGGTAGTTATGGTATGGGGTGGGGAAGTTCACCGAGACAAGTGTTTGCTTTTAGAATTCTGATGGTCTCAGGTATTAAAATGTTGCACAGTCTTGCAGAACCAGAGAGGAAGACTGAGAGGGGCAGTGCTGACAGACTGGAGCCTATTCAAGAATCAGTTTTCTTTGTTTTTGTCACATGCATGGTTATACAAGTACAACACGCAGTGCAATGTATCCTGAACCGCTCCTTTTTTTTTTCATAACTGTGCAAGTATATAACAGGAAAATTAAAAAATATAAATTTTCTAATGCACAAACACAAATGTTAAAATAAATATACAAATATTAGACTTAAAACCCTAAAATTGAAACAAAAAGTTAAAGAGCTTAAACAAGGAGTAACACAGATTAACAGTATTCCGCTCTAATTTGTTCTGACTGCACCAAAGCACCATCCATTCAGCAAATTCCTCACCTCGCGTCGTTAGAACTTCAGGAGTTTAACATCCGGGTGCTTGGGGGCGCGGTAGTTGGTGTAGAGGGAGGAGGAGGAGGAGGAGGTGAGTGACTTCCCCCAGCCTCACTTGCTGTTTCCTGCCTGTCAGGAAGCTGTAGATCAGTTGACAGATGGTGTGGGATACAGTAAACTGGGAGTTTCGAAGAAAGGAGCCGAGCTGGAGTCCACAAACACGATCCTCGCATGTGTCCCAGGCCTGTCAAGTTGTTTCAGCAATCCCATGTTGACTCATACACTGACTTGTTTGGCCAGTACATGAACTGCAGGGTCCAGCAGATGTCCTGTGATGTTCATCTGGTGGGCAAACACAAGTTGTTTACCGGACTTCGTGGCTACAGGCGTCAGAACAATGGGTCAACAATAGAACAGTAGAAAATGGTGGAGTGTTTTGAAGCAGGTGAGGATTTCAAACAGCTCCTGGGATCCACTGAAGGTCTGCATGAAGATTGGAGCCAGATGGACCACACAGGCTTTACGAGAAGAGGGAGAGACGATGGAAAGGGGAGAGGGGATTTCCAGAGGTGTGATGGGGCTGTAGTCTTTTTTTTTTAAACGTTTTTCACACTTGGAGTGAAAGTGATCCGCCTTTCATGCGCGAACACACAATGGTGGGAATGGTGTGAAATTGTGTCATGCTTGAACACTCAACAGTGTGAACGGTGTGAAATTGTTCTCTGCTTGTAACCCATTTATGAAGCGAAACAGTGAGGCAGTGCCCAGGATTGTGTCTTTTTCAAGTGTACCTCAGTGGTGCCACTTGCAGGCCTGGGAATCGAACCCACAACCTTCTGATCGCAAGGGCAACTCCCCAGAACTTAAAGGTGTCTTTAATCTTCAATGTGAACCCAGTGAGCTACAGGGGGTTTACTGAGCTCAATCCTGCTGTAGAAGACATTCAGGTCATCAGCCAGGTCTTTGTTTGCCTCAGACAAAGAGAGAAGTGAGATGGGCTTCTGTAGTTTACGATGTCCTTCAGACCTTCACACCTGTCAAATGTTTGCTGGTTAAAGAAGGTTTGTGGTTCTTCAGCGGAGCTTCTCTTAGCCTTTCTGGTCCGGCCTGCAAATTCTTGGCCTCCGTCTTCTCTATCTGCCTTGTCTTGGCGAGGCTCTCTCAGATGGGCTGTGAACCTCGACTCGTTATCGTTGCGTGTGCAGAAGGTCTTGGTCGGCACGCACACACACACGTTCACGAAAACTGATGGAAGATGTCACTATGTCCTTCCAGGCTGTCAGTTTCGAAAACATTCCAAATGAGGCCGTCAAAACAGTCCTGCACTTCTCGTTCGACCTCGCTGCTCCGTTTCCTCACCATTTCCTCGCCGGCTTGGCAAATTTCTGTTTCTGCCTGTAGGTTTGGAATCAAGTCAGAATCAGAAAACTTTATGGATGCCCGAGGAAACTGCTCATGGATTGACTGCAAAGACACACACACACACACACACACACACACACACACACACACAAGAACGATATAAAATATCAAGTCAAAATAAAAAAATCTGCAGAAAAAACAACTACATTCAATAGAAACTACTCTATATATAGAAATACTGGGAATAAATGCTACATATTAGTAACACAGTTGAGTGAGTGACCACAGACCACAGTGTTGCCGTGGTCTAGTGTGCAGTTATCCCTGGTGGGACAGTGAACATGCGGTCTGTGCGTTGGTAGTAATTTTACTTTATCAAAGTCCCCATAGATTATGAAGAGTGAGTCTGAATGTTTTGGTTCCAGGCCGGTTATCTGGACAGTCAGGGTTGCAGTGCGTCATTAACACAGACCGGGGTAAAGGAGGAAATCTCCTGGGTGAACTGAATGGTTTGCTGTTTATGAACAATGTTCAGGCCACAGTATTTCTTCAGCACTGTGACATTTGTGTACCAGCCTTTATTGGTGAAGAAGGAAATTCCACCACCCTTCGTTTTCCCTTTCGGCCGGGTTGCACAATCACCTCAGTTTAGATGGAGGCCCAGCAGATGGGATCCATTGAGCTGGAGAACCCGAGCCAGGTTTTACTGAAACAAAGTGGGCAAAGTCTTCGTTCGTCCCACTGAGGAGAAGCAGCTCATCCATTTTGTTGGGCAGTGAGTGGAGATTCGCCAGGTTGTTGTTGGAGTCAAGTCTAGCTTATTTACAGTACATAGTGCATTATAATACATTCGGGTCATTCAGTGGGCTTTGTGGGAATAGAATAAAGTGAAATAAGACTAAAGTATATAAAATACATAGAAAAACCAATATTAGAATGAATGTGCAATAGAAATTAAAAAGAAGTTGAAGCAGTGGAGTTTCACCTCTGCCCTGCTGTGATTTCCCCCATGTCCTCCAGAGAGATGCTGTTCCTCCAACTAAGATCTCAGAAAATACTGTCCAGATTTGTAAAAGCTGGTGAAAAACTGGAGAAAAATATGGAGTGATCTGCTAAATGTGAAGCAGTTCTGATCTGGTGAAAGCAATCAGGCTTGAGAACATGTGTGGATTCACCTGTGGTTCCTGATGGCAAATAAAATGAATACATTTAGGCAGTAGACATCATGACCCTCGGTTCCATTCACCACCGCTGTAAAATATCAGTAGTCTTCTTTCTAATGAACCACTTCACATCAGACCTCTATGAAATGCTTTACATGTGTAGAGTTGGACTATGTTGAATTCCCCTTTAGAACTGAACTGGCTGCTTGCCTGCTGTTTATTCCTGTTTGGTTCATTATGATAGTTTTATGTGTCAGAAGTCATTTAGACTTTTTATAGATTGAACAGAAAGACTGGTTCAGAAATGTTAGTTTTTTTATCCACAGAAGTCTCAGTAAGTGAAATGGTCTTACACTTACAATCATCTTTGAATCATCTTTGACCATTTAAGGAGCATTAAGTATTTAGGCAGTGCCCAAGTTGGATTATGATTAATATCATTAATCTTTGTTTTCCTGTTTTTCTTTCTTTCTTTCTTTCTTTCTTTCTTTCTTTCTTTCTTTCTTTCTTGCTTTCTTGCTTTCTTGCTTTCTTGCTGTCTCTCTTTCTTTCTTGCTGTCTCTCTTTCTTTCTTTCTTGCTGTCTCTTTCTTTCTTTCTTTCTTTCTTTCTTTCTTTCTTTCTTGTTGTCGCTCTTTCTTTCTTGCTGTCTCTCTTTCTTTCTTTCTGTCTTTCTTTGTTTCTTTCTTGCTGTCTTTCTTACTGTCTCTCTTTCTTGTTGTCTCTCTTTCTTTCTTGCGGTCTATTTCTTTCTTTCTTGCTGTCTCTCTTTCTTGCCGTCTCTCTCTTTCTTTCTTTTTTGCTGTCTCTCTCTCTTTCTTGCTCTCTCTCTCTCTTTCTTTCTTGCTGTCTCTCTTTCTTGCTGTCTCTCTTGCTTTCTGTCTTTTTTTCTTTCTGTCTTTCTTTCTTTCTTTGTCTTTCTGTCTTCCTTCCTTTCTTTCTTCTCAGACATGCGGCGTGACGTCCAG
Source organism: Rhabdalestes septentrionalis (assembly GCA_037832545.1). Taxonomy (NCBI): domain Eukaryota; kingdom Metazoa; phylum Chordata; class Actinopteri; order Characiformes; family Alestidae; genus Rhabdalestes; species Rhabdalestes septentrionalis. The sequence continues at coordinate 7,717 of JBBMFX010155869.1, read as the reverse complement.
GAGATTTTCCGCATGACCCCTCACGAGAAGCAGGTCATGATGTTCAGTGCCACCCTGAGCAAAGAAATCCGGCCCGTCTGCCGAAAGTTCATGCAAGATGTAATTACGCCTCCTCTCCATCTTCCATGGCAGCAGCTCCTCCCAGACACCCGCGCCCCGCCCTAAAATTCAGGAAGGGGTTACTTTAGGGGAGGAGCTGTGTCTGAGCCTCTTTGAGTTTCAAGTTCTAAAACAAAAGGGCCCGTTTTTCTGTCCGTGCCCAGAACAGGCCGCTAGCTAACAGGGGCACAGTAAAAAAAAGTCAGCATTTTGAATCCCTTTGGCTGGCAGTGCCACAGTCACAGTTGGCACAACGTAGCCTTTTGGTTTTTGGCAGTTGGAGTGCAGCTCATAGATAATGGAGCGTCCACCCAGTTAATTCTGCTGCAAATGGGAACTGGTTCCAGATTATTTTCCAGCCAGTTCCTCTCTCTTGGAGGATCGTAAATAGCCCGTGTGACGCCCACAGCTCAGGACACAGGGAGCGTATAGATTTGTCAAATTACCATCAAATGAGTGACTAGCATATTGTAGGAAAACCTGAAGAAGGGCTGTGATTACTGCGCTCTTCTGAAGCACTCGTTCTGAAGCACTCAGGTGCTTCCATTTACGAGAGCCTTTTATTGTGCAGGCAAAAAGGAATGGGTATAATTAGGGTAACAAAAGAGCCCAAACAAACCGCTTTGTGACTTTGAAATGCACAGATTGAGAGGAAGATTGGGAAGAAAGCAGGGGAGTGGAGAGCCTCTAATGCAAACCTGACACACGGGGAAAACAATGCAGGAACGCTTCCAGTTTTACATTGTTCCCCCCGTATTTACTGTCCGTTATTAAGGCGGCTGGCAGCCCTGTCGGCCTGGGGCTCAGTGCCCACAAATCCTGCCTTTTTTTCATTAACCGAGCCCCCAGGTGCAGCCGCGCGAGGTTAGCAGTCGATACTCTCAGGCTCCTTAGTGCGAAACCGAGCTAATGAAGTAAACACTAACATACACCCAAAACAAGGAAGGCCAAGTTAAATAGTCTGTAGGGAAAATTGCCCAGTATGTGCCTTTTTTCCCCATTAATCTCCTTCTATAAAAAAGAGAAACAGTCCAAATGAAATCACCCCCGTTCAGCAGCGTCTAAAAAAAAAAAAAAACAGCCCAAAACTTTCTGACTTGGAGTTGCAACTCTGAGCCAAAGCCGACAGCCCGAAGACAGACGAGCGCTTCGTCCAGCTGTTGGCCAAACTTCAGCCGCGCCGGAGCGCCAGCGCTGCCTCGTGTGCTCTGAGAGACGTAAGGAGAAGGAGAAGCTTGCGCGGGTAAGAGAGGAGGGAGAAGGCAGAGTGAGGGAGGCTTAGAATGCGGAAGAAGTCGCGGGAAGGGTGAGTGGATGGAAGAAAGTCGGGAGAAAAGGGAGACGCGCGGGTCAAAGGCAGATGTTCGCCCACAGTGATGGAAAAGCATAAAAAAATACCAAAGACCGGTCGGTTCCCCTCTACCAGAATCAACAGTACCGTCCTGTGAAGAAAACCCATATCTATCGTAGTTCAGATCCATAGAGAAATGCCCTCTAATGCCTAGATATGCAGCGATTTGGGATGAGCAGAGACCGTCCTGAGATGAGGGAGTTAGAGCAGTCAGGCTGTAGAGAGCAGTTACAGGCAGAAACGGAAAGGAGGCACTTTCTCCTTCCACCTCATAATCCTTCCCTACCTGGGCTACTCTGATCTCAGTCATGTTCGTCACTGACGGAGCAACGAACTGTGGTCAGTGTGTCCCGGGAAACAGAAGGTATCAGTCTGAAATGAGGTTTTTAGAATACACTCCAGGAGGGCTTCTGACAGGCAGTGTGGACTCACTGCCGGGTTCCTGCAGGTAAGTGGCAGGTGGGCATTCAACGGTGGAGCTTGAAGACTCACAGTGAAGTATTGGCGCATTCATTAGTGTCTCTGGCATCACATTTAGCGCTTTTCCCACATCTGGCCCTCTTCTAAGTGGCCCGATTTCTTCACTCCTTGTTGAATGCTCACTCCGGTGTAGTAGAGCGAGAGCTGGCGTGGGTGCGGTGATCATGTCCTCACACTGTTTTGTTAAGCTGGCTGTGTAGACAGTCAATGACTACTTTCTATATGTCAGACTGGGAAGTAGGACGAGTCACGCTATTCAGTTTTATTGCAAATATCATCACTTTCAGAACAAAACCTCGTGTCGCCCGAACTTCACAGCATAAGGAGTTGAACTTTCAGTGACCAGATTCTATTCAGCAGGGTTGAACTAAGCTTCAACTTGGATTATATCAAAGCTTATGTTTTCAGTTTTACCCAAATTTAAAGCTCATTTTCACAGGCAGAGGTAAAGCCTAGTTCTGGACAATATGCTGAATGTAGAGTTTCTGTTACATGAAAAACTAGATGCATTTCGGTGAGAAAAGGTTTGATAGCATGGTTGCTACACACACCCAAACAATTGGTTTTATAGGTAAAAAAGAAAAGCTTGCGTAAAAAAAAATAATTAACTGCCTTCACGGTAGATTTGAACCGATGATCTTCTGATTTAGTGCCCGGTGCTATTCTGGTGGACCACAGAGGGGGGATTTGAACTTTCTGGCTCTTACCAAAGGCTTTATGGTGAAGGGTGGCTGAAAGCGTGTCCGGATTCATGGGAAGAGAATTTTTTTGTTCTCTTTTTTTGTTACTGACCCGAGATTTTGGATCTTGACGTCTGTTTACGAGTCTACGGGTTTGTTGCTCTGCGTCTGTTTCTCTTTCCAGCCGTGCCGTCCCAGACTCTCTCTCTCTCTCTGGCTCTCATTTGTAAGGCGACTCAACCGCCCGCAATCTCAATTTTAAAGAGAGTTTAGGAGGAGAAGGGACGCCAAGTTCCAGCTTAATAGGAATAAAACTTAAGAAGCACAGTAATGTGATTTTTCAGGCAATCCCACCCATGAAGGAGACATTTTGAATGGGTAAGGAAATAAAACCCCGATCACATAAACAACATCTTAAAGTATTGCTGTTGCAATCTCAATATATTGTCCAGGACTACGTTACATTGCATACATTTATCCGAAGCAACTTACAATGTAAAGAAGCTTGAGGACAGTGGGAGAACCAGATAAGAGTTCTGAGTTCCAGATCTTTAATACTAGGCTTAGTTGCTATAGATTTCAACTTTGCTTATGGAGTAGAGTTCCTTTACTTTGTTGGAGTCTAAAAGGCAGCTAGTGGTTCTAGATTACAGGGCTCTTTTCTGACAGTGATGATGTGCAAATATGAGTGCGGTTCATAAAATGGATCAGCTCATAAATTAGGCAGTGTGCATTTATTCATTAGTTCATTAGTTGATTAGTTAATGTTGGTGCATTGTTTTGTAGTTATTGTGAGGGAGTGTGTGTTGTGTGTGTGTCAGGGACTTGGGATGTGGGATGGGATGGGAGGGAAGGGGCTATCTAACCCCCATCCCTTGTCTCTCCTCTCCCTCTTCTCCTCGTGTCTGTTTCTGTCCTGTTTCCTCATCCCTTCCTTCAAACACCCTCAAACATCTTTTTTTCCTGTCTTTTCAACCCCACCCCACCCCACCCTTTCCATTTTATTTTATGGCCTTTCTATTAAACCCTCTCTATTGCTCCCTTACACATATCCTCACACTTTTAACTTTTATCTATAACCTCGCCCACACCATTAATTCCCCTTTCTAACCCCCATATGTCAACCCCGCCCCCACTCACCCCTCCGTCCGCTGGTTATCCTAGCCGATGGAAATTTTTGTCGATGACGAGACCAAGCTGACCCTGCATGGCTTGCAACAATACTACGTCAAACTGAAGGACAACGAGAAGAACAGGAAGCTCTTCGATCTCCTGGATGTTTTGGAGTTCAACCAGGTACTGGGACCACCATTTACACCAGGGGTGTTGCATTCTGGTCCTGGAGGGCCGGTGTCCAGCACAGTCTGATGGTTCTCCTACTGAAACACTTTCACTAAACCTGGAGATTAACTGGCCAGGAGGGAAATCAACAAAACGTGCTGGACCACGAACCTCCAGGACCGGAGTTACACACCCCTATAGAACAAACACACTCTGAATGACAGATAACATGAATGTTATCTCAACCTGGTAGTGGTGGTGAGGTGATGATATGTTGAATTTAATCACAATAAAAGTTTTCGGTATCGTCTTTAGGTTCTGTTCATGAATTGCTCCCAAAATATTTAAGGGCCACTGACCATCTAATGGCTGAATTTTGGATTGATATGTTGATTGCTTATGGGTTTACAGCCTCAGTAAAAAAACTGTTAATATCAGATACTGAATTCATGAATCATGGCTTACTTTAGCCATCAGCTGAAATTAGCCAATGGGAGGCTACAGCATCATGATAAAGGCTGATATTTAAAAATAAAGCAGCTGTTGTTACTGAAGCTGACACAACCACTTTTTAAAATGTAGGGAGGTCATTACTTGTTCACGAGTGATAAAAGGTGCTGTAAAACATTTTGTCTGAGTTCTCTTTGTCTTCAGTTACATGTTGAATGAAGTTCTGAAACCATAGAGTGTGACAAATAAGCAAAAATTGGAAAAGTAGCAACAGTGCCGAGAAATATATTCTCATTACATGTCAGTAGGATTTATTAGATTTAAACACCCATCTATATGTTTATATGTTGTAGCCTTTTAAAATGCAGTGCTGGAGATTTTGCGCATTTCAGCGTGTTTGTAAGCCTGTGATATCCTGGCATGTGATTAGTTTTATAAAAAAGTATTACTGTATAATATTTTCACCCAGATTTAGAGTCCAATATTAGCTGTACTTTCTCTGTAGTCCTGCTGTTCGTGTTATTGGTGCTTCATCTGAGGCTTTTCGGTGTAGCTCTTCCTAACCTTGAGTTTGTGAAAGGTGCTGCATAAATAAAACATGATTATTATCATGATTATGCAAATCAGAATCAGATTGGAGCGTGGGTTTGGATGTTGTAGGTGGTGATCTTCGTGAAGTCGGTGCAGCGCTGCATTGCCCTCGCTCAGCTTCTGGTGGAGCAGAATTTTCCTGCCATTGCCATCCACAGAGCGATGCCTCAGGAGGAAAGGTGGGACTCACGGTCACAGTCACAGAAAAACATGTTTTTCAACCTACTTCCTTTCAACCTGTGGCTGATTCACACGCCTAGCACAGACCAGAAAAGAACAGAAGGCTCTGTAGTATAGCAACAATAAGATAAGGCTCATAATAAACGCTGAACACATTGTTCACATATTGTTCACATATTGTTTTGTACAATGCTCTTAATCGTCCTCCAGTCATGCGTGTTTGTAAATTAATCTGTAAATGTGTATAATTAACCCTTTTGGAGATGGGACTACTTTTGTCCAGGGATTAATTAGTGGTAACAGGTTCCAGTGTGGTGGAGTGGAAGTTTTTTCTTTTAGTTTTTTTTTTTAGACTGTCATCAAAGAAAGCAAATGAAGCAGTTATATATTGCAGTGACAAATGATGATGTAGTGTGCCTCTAATTGGATTTACGAGAAATATTTTGTGTGTCTGTGTGTGTGTGTGTCTGTGTGTGTGTGTGTGTGTGTGTATAAAATAAATGTGTGTGTGGGTATTTATGTATATGTATGTACAATGTATGCATCATTGAAAAATATGCATTCTGTGCATTAAAATGAGAGAAAATTTTATCTTGAATACAGTATTGTGAATGGAATTGAACTTCATCACAACAACTATATATGTACATATTTAAACAAGTGTTGTATGTGAAAAAGCTCTTTATGGTAGCTGTGACGTTTGAGGCTATTTGAAATGCCAGCAGTCAGGAATAGTGTATTTTTGTGGTGTGTGTGTGTGTGTGTGTGTGTGAGAGAGTTGTTTTATTGCCCGTTTAGCCAAGATATCTTGCTCCACTCGCAGGGGAACGTGATTTAGGCCAATTCAGGAAAGCACTAAACGCTAAACTTTCCAACTTATTTGTGTTGCTTCAGTGTAGAATATTATATTTCTGGTGTAGGTTCCATGCCTTTAAAGATGGATAAGCCCAAGTCTTCTCTGTCCACAAAGATAGAGTACTATTCGCATCTTTCAGTTGTCCTCTGGTAGTAGTGTGTTCTGAATAAGTGAAGGTTTTATGTTCTTTTAGAACTGGGGACTGCGCTGGAATTATTGTCCATAATAACTGACAGGATGATAGAAAAGCGGCAGATAGAGAACGTATTGAAAACGCTAGATTATCTCTTTAATGTCTCTGCAGCAGTTTGAAGGTTTGATTTTATTTTTTTCCCCTCCAGACTCGCTCGATATCAGCAGTTTAAGGACTTTCAGAGACGGATCCTTGTGGCAACCAACCTGTTTGGCAGGGGAATGGACATCGAAAGAGTCAACATCGCCTTCAACTATGACATGCCGGAGGATTCTGACACATACCTGCACAGGGTTGGTGCCTAATCAAACACTTCACAACACTGGGGGCAGTCGGTGACCTGGCATTTAGGGACTCGCCCCTGTGATCAGAAGGTCGTGGGTTCGAATCCCAGGACTGCCAGTGACTCCACTGAGGTTCCATTTAGCAAGGTCAGGTCCCCACACAGCTCCACGGGTGCTGTGTTCCTTGCTGTTTAACTTCATGAATGAGTTAAATACAAAGAACATTTTCACACTTTCATTCCTTTATTTATTTGTAATTGCTTCCTCTCCTGCTTCCTTCAAAACCCAGTTAATGAATTAGATTTAGCTCTGTTCATTCCTTCCTATTTTAATCTGTGTTGCTCTAATTTGAACCTTTAAATGGTTTTGTCTTCTATTGTCTGTTAACACAGTTTCTTGTTCTTTATCTGCTCTACAAACTACCTTGACCTTATTATTATTATTAGTAGTAGTGGTAGTGGTAGTAGTGGCAGTAGTAGTGGTAGTGGTAGTAGTGGTTGTGGTGGTAGTAGTAGTAATAGTGGTAGTAGTGGTGGTGGTAGTAGTAGTAGTAGTAGTAGTAGTAGTAGTAATAGGAGTAGTAATGGTGGTAGTAGTAGTAATAATAGTGGTAGTAGTAGTGGTAGTGGTAACAGTAGTAGTAGTAATGGTAGTGGTAGTAGTAGTAGTGGTGTTGGTGGTGTTGGTAGTGGTATTAGTGGTAGTGGTAGTAGTAGTAGTAAAAGTAGTAGTGGTGGTGGTGGTGGTAGTAGTGGTAGTGGTAATAGTAGTGGTAGTAATAATAGTGGTGGTAGTATGTGGTGGTAGTAGTAGTAATGGTAGTGGTAGTAGTGGTGGTGGTGGTGTTGGTTGTAGTGGTAATAGTGGTGGTGGTGGTGGTAGTAGTAGTGGTAATAGTTGTAGTAGTAGTATTAATGGTTAGGTTGTGCACTACTATACATCCTGTATAAAACACAACATTCTCTGTCATGATTTTTAATCTGCCACAAACTGCACAGTTATATTTATTTCCATCCTAACTGCACTTATTTATTGATGTCCTTTTTTGCACATATAAACTGTTCTGTGTCCTTTGCACATCTCTGCTGCCTGAATTACAGTACAGTACTGGTCAAAACTGTATTTACTCGGAATATAGCCATTGTAATTTGCATTGTCTTGTCTAGTGTTAATTTTGTCACCTATTTTTAATTTCGTCTTAGTCTTGTGACGAAATGTGCTTTTTAGTCTTAGTCATTTTTAGTCATTGAAATATCATTTTTGTCAGTCTAG
>JBBMFX010155446.1:0-19138 GCA_037832545.1 Rhabdalestes septentrionalis | reverse complement strand
TCCATGTTTGGAAAGGCCTGCTGATCAGCCGATGTCTTGGATCAGATGCGTTGAAGCAGGAAATATTTGAAAATAATCAAACAAACGGATCCCCAGAACTCAGCTTAATTCCTTCAGGTTGGTAGGTGATGGTCACTGTCTAACATGGGGTGTCTAGGCAGTTCCATTTGCTGTTTGACTTGCTGCGGTTGGAAGTGTGTGGCCTTTGGAGCATGCTGTGAATGATCAAGCTTCCTCTGCATGAGGCAAAGCTTGGGCAGGTAGTATAAAGCCTATAGAGTGTAGGCTAATTGCATAAAGAGTCAGAAGAATACAATAGTCAACTGACCTCTAGTGGTGGTAAGGAAGTAAAGCTTTTACATTTTTTTATGCATACATTCAGTCCTGTAGATTTTTATTCATGCTCTAATCTGATATAAAGTCTTGAATATCATAAAACTCCTTAAATATAAATATATCAATATATGTAATACTTCTAATTGTGTATAAGGTAAACCTGCAAATAGTTATAAAACATGTGATGTGTTCATTTATTTTTTGTAATCCCTAAATATACCCTCAAATATGCTCCCAAAACACTTAAATTTAATTTTAGATTCATTTCCCTGAAAGAAAATGTAAAGGTAAACCCGTATTCATACTGTACAGTTTACACTGAAATCCCACAGTGCTGGAATGTAAAATACAGGCCTTATATGGACTGTACTGTAATTCATGCATGAGCATTTTCTTTGGTATACGGAGGGAAAATACAGTAATAGATTAATTTAATTTGCAGTAATAAAAATACAGGGCTTTAGCAAGAACAAAACGCGAGGACACTCGAGACGCTTCACAGGGGAAATTTTGGCTTCTTTGAAAAGTACAGCGAGGGACTCCATCCCAATACGTGCTTTCTTTCCTCAAGACCAAAACATTTATAATTATATTTTATATGGATATGGAGCTGAATTTTATTTGCCAATCGAGCAAAAATGGACAAAAATCGTCGGGTGTCAGGTCTTGGACGACTTGTATATTTTGTTATTAATGTATAAAGTAATGTCTATTAAACAACCTCAGGAGGCATTGTATTGTTTATCTGTAATTTCATCCCATTTACTCCGTCATTTGTGTTGAAAGTGATTATTTATTTTGAACCTGCATGCAGTACAGCTGTACACCTCAATCATTTACGAGTGCAATTATTTTTCAACCTGATAACTTGCTCAGTTACTTTGTTACAACATTACAAATATACTGTGAATTGGACGTGTTTTCATCTGTTTTGCTGACATGTAAATAAAAGACGCATTGATTTAGAAGTGTCATGGGTCTGATAAAAGACTCTGGTTGGAGGGCAGTGGAGAGTAATGATGGTCTGTTGGGTGGAAGAGTGAAAACTAGTGATGGAGGCAAAATAAGATTTTTTTTTTCTGTTCTTGTAATGTTTGGGCCAAAGCCAGATTTTGTCCCGTTACTCTCTCGAAAGGTAATGGAGGACATTTTCTCCGGACCGGGGGGGTCTGATGAAATGCATTCTCTGCTGCTAAGCAAAGCTGACAATCCTGACTGCAGTCTGAGACTGTGTTGTCTTCAAAGGCTTGAGGTAAGCTTTCTACACTTCTGAGAATATATTTTTACATCCTATAAAGCTAGATTAACATACCCAGCTATCACGGGATTAATTTTGTTGCACTGTTGGATGTTTAATGGTTTGAGTGGCTTTTTAAGGGTTGATTGTATAAATAATAAATCATTTGAGATGACAAAAAACAAAACCCTACGTCTTTAAGCTAACTCACTGATTTCTCTCTACATACACAATGACCAGAGATCACTGGTGATCAAGGTAGAGTTGCGTTACAGTGAATATGACAAGACGTTGAGGCTGACGGAATGCAAAGAGTTGGACATCGGCTGGCCTTTGATAGCCTCGTGCAGGTTAAGACAGAGAAGACCAGTGGAGAGGAGACAGGAAGCCCCACTGCGTACTGCCGCCATCAGAGGGCCTTCGCATTGGCCTGCTCACCCCAAACAACCGTCAACCCGCAAGGCAGAGAACGTCTACCAGATCTCCACCAGTACAGCATCTGTCAGGACTAACGAGCCAGAGGAGAATGACGAAAATGACTCATGAATTCAGTAAATGATATTCCACCATTTTTCGTGTGAGATCTTCTTTATTCAGTTCAGGGGCAAACTCCAGTTGTGGTTACCATCCAGATACTCTGATTAAAAGAAGGTCTGTACCAACTTGACCGATCATCTTGGCATTGAGGATATCTTCCACAGACTACATGCTGTGAACATCTGTGTACAGGACTCCAGGAGAGCATAAAGTACTTTTCGCTCCTTACAGATGGGTAGAATGGCTCTCTGTCCTCTGACTAAGGCTGTCATCATAGTTGTCTGTTACCTGATGTGACAGATTTGCCGTTTTTCACTCTCCGTCATGCGTTCTAAAGTGTCCAGTGATGTTGCAGTAGTGGCAGTTTGAAGAGTTGCTGCTTTACGTGTCTCATGTCAGTGCATATTCTTGCCCTTATCAGGATAGTTGCATAGCAAACAGGTGACAATTGTAACTAAAAATAGGGAGAAGGGCTGTTTTTGAAGGGCTTAAAGATGTTTTAATAACTTGTTTAGTAAGATTTTACAATTGCCAAACTCATACATCGGCTATTCTATATTGAGAAATACGTGTCTGGTGCTCTACATTAATTTCATTTCTCACTAAACAGGTGCATTGAGAGCATTACCGGAGGTGCACATTAATATTGTTTTGCATATGTATGGAGGTTTTAGGTTTTTGAAAAACTGAAATGAGTCTGCAGCTAAAATCACAAGATACATGTTCATAGTCTGCAAGGCTCCTAGTCGAATAAAACTTTTAGTTGATTTTCTCTGTGATGAGGACACATACTTCACACAAAACAAGTACTCTTTATCTGTTGAATTCAATACATTTTTGGGCTTAATTTTGTCTAAAACATTAAATAAATTGAAAATGAATGCTCACAATACCACATTTGAGTGTGTTCTCCACAGAGCACGCGTTTGCTTATCTCTGCTTGGCAATTTGGCCGGGTTTGTTTAAACCTTTCCATAATATAATTTATATAATCAATTTAATTTACTACTTTCAGTCTAAAATCTTTATCATAATGTTGATTTAACAGTTATTTCCACAATTCTCACTGTACTCAGAAATTTTAAACATAATTAACTCCAAATAATGCTTATAGTGGCATTGCTTGGTTAATTTTGGGTGTATAATTATGCAACAAATTTGAAAAAAAATACACTACACTGTAATGGTGCAGATCATTCTGAAGCTGCTGTTCTGATATTTTATCCAAATTTCCAACACTGGAACAGAACACACACACACACACACACACACACACACAGTCTGATTTCTTACTACTTTCTACGGTCTCTGGCTTTCTCTGAGTGGGATCATGGGAAGACTTTACCCACAACACTACACTGTGTAGCAGACAGGTTCATTTCTGTCAAGGCTTGCAGCTTAATGTGTGATTATGTTTTAGTGAGGAATTCTTAATAATGTTCTTCAGCACTCTATTTCTCATAGATGTTTACCGACAGAATTCAGTGACCGCCCAGGAATTTCTATCACGACTGGTTTTCCGTTCTTTTAGAAACAGGCAAGTGCTTTGAAACAGTCACAGCACACACTAGTTCAAATTCAGCTCTGAACCTACTACCTTTGATGGGATGGATATAACTGTGATGGATTTTAGAGCATGACTGGATGTGTGTGTGTGTGTGTGTGTATCTGTGTGTTCGGGAAAGGCTAGTTACTAGTTCATTTGTCGATAGTAATTGGTGACATAATTATTTGTAATATGATTGTATCATTGTTTATTACCTTGATGATCCATTTGCATATTAAAACTGATTTTGGTTCTTTTGGTCATTTTATTTATTGTGGTAAGCTTCATGAAAACCGGCATGTTAAATAGTGTATATATCATATAAAATCAATAATGTGGTCAAATAAAACAAAGACCTTTACCCAAGTAAGCTGTTATATATACTCGGTATACAGACAGATGGGTTACGCAATATTCTCCTGAAAGTGGCCACCGCCATTAGAGAATATCACGGCCATGAAGGGGTGTGCTTTGTCTGTAAAAATGTTTAACTAGGTGCTCCATGTCAAAATAACATCAGTATCCCAGTAGTTTAACTGACTTGATGCTATAATCTGATTAAAAAGTGTTCCTTTACATTTTTTGGGGCAGTCTACATTGACATCCTAATTAACATCTAGGAATGTGATCTTGTTCTAATAGCACGCTGTGTGTTGTGTATGCTGTACCAGCATCTCCGTCTCAACACATCAGCCTTTTCTCCACCAAAAATGACTTCTTTTTTAGAAATGCAAAATGCAATCTTCACCATATCATATACTCTGGACACATTTAGCCTTATCTACTCAGTCCCCTGCTTCTTCTCTATGATCTTATTCTAATGAGAATGGTAGTAATGTACTTTCAACAGAAAAAGGACAACGGTAAGCCCTTAATTTAACTACCCATGGCACAGATGTACAGTATGCAAAATTTAAGCTGGGCTTTAAAACTTTCACATCATTTTCTTAGGATGAAGTGACCCCCACCTGCCCAATTCCTTCCATATTTTCCAAGCTACATCCACCAGCTTAGCTCCGATTCTGTTTTTAAGCTTTTGGCCGTTCAGTGGTGGAATGGAACCCCCAAACTTCTTTCAGCTGTCAGGGCCAGAAGATCTGCCTTTTTAGGAGATGTCTAGGTTAAGAACATTTAGCAGTTATTGTGTGATTTTCTTCACTTACCTCAAAGAAGCAGACTGCACTGTATTTACATGCCACAGTCCTGCTGGTCGGTTTGTAGATGAGTTCTTGGCAGCAGTCAGACAGTGAGATAGTCATCCTAAATTCTAAATGTTGTCCCAGGCAATACCATGACAACACCCACCTTTCAGCCTCACTAAAAGTGTGATGTAGAGCTCTGAGCAAAGATATTGCTACGTGGCTTTTATGCTGTTCATCTTTATGGGACAGGCCAGAATTGCACAGTGTACACTTGCTATTACGATTACACGGATGAGCCACTTTATTAGGGACACCTCTCCTGTACCTACTGTGTACCTCTTTGTCTAAATATGATGATGTAATTGATGTAAGGCGTGTCTACTACTCATTTAGATGCACGTTGTGGTTTACAAAGACAAACTGTAATTCATTTGTTTCACTGCATCATTTGTTAGCACCCTTGATGCTTTTCTTCAAAAGACAGGACCACCAGAGAGCAGATATTTTTTGGGTGGTGGATCATTCTCATTACGGCAGTGGCACTGACATAGTGGTCACAAAAGTGCTGGTATTGATGAGTAAATAAGTGCAGAATGGAGCCTCGAGCCAGTGTCTTCTAGAAGAACCAGCCATTTTTAGGTTTAGCAATATATTCTAATGTTATGCTCATTTAAAAACAAAGATGGAATCAAGTATAGAACTGCAGGTGAACGTTTTGGTACTGTACATTTACGTGTTTAGTAGATGCTCTTGTAGTAACTGACTTTTCAATCAAGGTACAGATGTAGGCAAATGGCCCAAGGCAAGACCCCTATTTTTAGTGGTGCAGTTTGGTGTGCTTGCCACAGTGGTGAACGGCTGACTAGCGATCAGTAGTATTACCCACTTCACTACTGTCAGTATCTATCTGCCACAATTTAAATAAAATAAAGTCTAAAATTAATTAGCAAATTTGAAAGTGTGAGGTGTTTAACGATAAAGCAGCTCAAGTGCCATGCCCAAGCTAACAGAATGAATCTAGCATTGTTTATTGAAATAAAAAGTGGTTTGCTAAAATATAACTGAATAATAAAAGAACAACTTAGGTATTGTATAAACAACGTAGGTATTGAAAAACAGTCATTTCCTCCCTGAATTCGCTAGGCGGAGCCATCGATTCGCACAGGGTCAGGACTCGTCTTGCTGCGTAGCTGTATTTGTTATCCCCACCTGCATTCCGCCAGGACCCGCCCTCCTGGGCTGTTATTGGTTTGTAGTCCTGACACTCCCGCCGTGCGCCGTCAGGTGAATTTGAACAAAATGACGCCAACCGGCAGATTCGGTCTCAAAGAGATCCCAAACAAAAATGTGCACTTTGACGTTTCAGTAAAACGCAGTCGAGAAGAAAAGAGAGTAACTTACGAGAAAACAGTCAGACCAGACCACCTCACTGTGTTTTATAGGATGGATTTCGTGCCTGGGATCTCCAAAACGCAGTCGAATTGTTATTGGACGGAGAATCTGTTCACCTGCATCCATAAAGACCCTTCGCCCCTTTTCACTGTCCAAAAACAGCGAAGAGGGCCATTGGTTGGTTAGGGTATCGATCTTGTGCACTAACTCCGCCCCTCTACACGCTAGTTCAGTCTACAGGCGGTAAGTGGCGGAGAGTCTGGCACGACTGCATATTCGCGCTTCTGTCAGTCATTCGATAGCTTTCAGTGCAAATAAAATAAGAAATAAAAAGGGAAGGGAAAGAAATCTCTCCAGCAGTCGACCCGCAGGTGAGACCGGATCATGTTGCGTGGCGCGCGGCGGGTGTGTGAGCGCGGGGAGCGCGCGGTGTGACGGCGCGGGCCGGAGGGCTGAGGCATAGCGGGCCGGGAGGCTGAGGCAGAGCAGGACGAACATGTTGAGTCGACTGATGAGCGGCAGCGTGAGGAGCCTGGAGAGAGAATTCAGCTGCACCGTCCGCTTGCTGGACGACACCGAGTACACCTGCACCATCCAGGTCTGTGTCCGGGCAATACACCCCACCGGTTCACCCGCTGCGGAGGAACCTTTTGTTTCCTATGTGTGTGTGTTTGTGTGTTTCATAGGACCGAGCAAGAAGCGAAGCTGGATAGAGAATAGCAATGGTGATGTTGACGATGTTCAGTCTGCTTTTGGGTCTTTAAGGGACCCACGTTATGTTTCTGCCTCCAGCATAGGGGGTGTGCAGGTCACATCAACTGTCTTTGTTTACTGCTCTGTCCACTAAAGGCGGGCGCTGTGGAAAAAAATCGGACGGTTCAGCTCAGCACGTCGAGCCGAGTCTAAAGAAGGGGTGTTTAATTCTGGACTTTAAAGGGTTTGGGGGGGGGAGTCTAGAACCTCATAGTGTCCAGAGTTCCCCCATGGCTACCGCAGAGTCTCAGAAAAAGCTGCTAAAAGGTTTGGGGTTTGGGGTGGTGTAAAGAAACTGTGTTTTCTACGACTTAGCATGCCACCAATAACGCCAAACATCATATCCACTAATGAGGTGGTCTGCCGGGTCCAAGTACTGAAACTGCCCTCTGGGCGTTAGTAAAAGCAGTCAATTTAACAATGCAACATGGGTAAATGGCGCGCAGTTAACAGAGACGCCTGCACAGGAGAGCATGAAATGAGTGTGATTAGGGTTGAATGTTTTCTCTTGCTAGAGAGTGGGAGAAAGAGTGAAGCATTATTGACACAATAACACACATGCACTTGGCATGTAGAATTAAATACATAGAATAAAAGAACGTTGATCATTTTTTGGGTGGTTATAGGTCATATACTGGCTTTATTGCTTAAATGTTTAACAGTGATTAGTTTGTAATAAAGTCCTAATGAAGTCCGGAGTCCTAAGTGGACCATGACATTTCTAAAAGACACCGATCGTTTACTGCGGTGTGTGGCATGAGTGGACTCTGATTTTGTTTAAGAGCTGCACTGTTCAGCCTCACCGGCATGGAGATTGCTGAACTTTTTACAGACAGTAGTCAGGCAAGCTGTTATATTGCAGTATGTTCATTTCCTCAGTTGGAAGAGACATTATGATGGTTTGCACACTTTTTGTGTTGGGATTTCCTATGTAGAATTTAAAGAGCTCATGTTGTGGAACACGGGATTTTCAAAATGCACATTGACCTGAACGAAAGCCTGTTTGAAGTGTCCTTGTGATGTCACAAAATCCAACCCATCTAAGTGTATCGTACACAGAGTTCACCCCTCACAATGAATCTAAACATTTATGATGAAATACATGATGTTATGTTACAAGAGAACCCATAAATTGGAAAAACTTGTGATAGGGAAAATAGTGCCTTAAAAAAATTATATTTTTATAGTGGAAACCCCAAATATATCTCTTCTAAAAAGGTAAAGTTACATTCTAGTACCAATGTTACCCCTATAGTTACTGTACTCTAAGTCGTGCAATCATGTTTTCTTTGGTATAAGTTGTGGAAAATGCAGTAATTTAATTTAATGTAATACAAATACAGGGCTTTATGAAGAACAAAACGAAAATCATGAACACTGAAAACACGCGGGAAACTATTCTGATGCGGGAAGGCTTGACTGAGATGCGTCAAAGGGCCGCAGAAAATCTACAGCTGCTTTGTATTCTCCCGACAGTACTAAAATTTAATGCAGTTATATTTCATATGGATCTATATACTTGAATAATTTATGGTACAAAATTAGTACATTACATTTTTCTTTATAATTTAGCACTAAAATGCATGAAGAAAATGTATCGCCACAAAAAAAACCCCAAAAATGCAGAGGATATTTGCAGTTTCCAGGGTTTCTGTGAACAATTATTGGTTTGATTCTAAGAAAAAATCGGTGAGTGAGTGAGGCCGTGCACACTGAAGTGCAGCTGAGAAGGGGAACTCTGTATACATCATAAACCCAAGGTTCACAGTAAGTACCCCCCCCCTCCCCCCCAATCAGAACAGAGCTCCTTTATTTATTCAAGTTTTTAAACTTCAAAAATGTTGTAAGTGGAATAAAAATAAAAACAAAACAGAATAAATATGAACAATGGCCTTTTAAATCTTTTCTCAAATACTCGTACTTGTTTTCAGCTACATGCTGTCAAACGATGCAAACAAATCCTGTTCGTTCAGATCAAGTAAAGGAAAGTGAGTGATTTCTATTATTAAGAGAACATACACAGGTGCTTAAACATGTGCATCACCCCTTCTTCATCATTATTTGCTCATTTAAGTGTTCCCTTGTTTCATGTGGCACTTGGGAAGGGAGAACGTAGATCATATGTGATCACAGTCAGCTTCATCTTGGGCACCTCAGAAGTAGGAGAAACCGAGGAGCACCTTGTCAGCCTGTATTCCCTGTGGACTTCTACACACATCAAGCAGATGCTGCGTATTGGGCGCGGAGATGAAAGAGGAGAATAAACCAGAATGGCTGTAAAGTGGTTCTGAGGAAAGTCAGAGAATAGATGCTTAAGCAAATGGGCCAATGTCAAACAATTTACTGTGGAAATCCAACACTGTATTGACTTGTTGATATTTCTGCATGGTGGGAAGCCTGATGTTCGATTCAGGCAGGTCCCTTTGGGAACTGGGAGTGGAAGAAGATCGCACTGTTGACGACTGTTGTGGGAAAATGGAATTGATTCCCCGGCCGGAGAGGCCAGGCTGGTGCGGAGTGTGCGGCAGGTTAAGCAGCAGGTCCTGCAGGCAGGGAGCGGCGAGCGGTGGGTCAGAGCCCGAGCCGGAGACCGACCACATGGGCTAGCAGTGTAGCAGCAGGTGTGCCGTGTGCAACAACAGGGGTTGTTTGGCAGGATGAGGTAATGAGGGAGGGCATCGGTTCCGGCTTTTAAGGCCTTTCTGGAGGTTGTTCATGTTCCTCAGCAGTGTGCGTGTCGGTCTCTTCTTAAATGCAGAAGCATTTTTTGTTTCTCTTCCTTTCTAAAGACTGTAGTATAGGGCTGGGCAATTAATCGAAAAGTAATTGAAATCGACAATCAGAACCTATGATGGATCAAAATTTTCCAGGTCGATTATTTCAATGACTTTCCCCTTTAAAAACACACGACTGCGTGTGGAGTCGCTATTTTTAATCCGAAAAACATTGAAGAAAATGTATTTTGTTTCCAAAAGTGCAAGTTATTTACTTTGTTTATGAGAACAAAGTGACTGTTCATTTTAGGTAATGTGTGCTTTAGATTTTCAAAAAATAATCATATAGTAGATTAGTGTGTTTCCTTCAATTATTTAAAAATCAAGTAATGCACCCTTCATTCCAAAATCTCTCATGTCCGTATATTTACTGTACAAAACTAGTCCGTGAACTGTGAAGGCAAAAAAAAAGGTGAATAAATTAATGGTTCATTAATCCTAATCGAGTTGTAATGTTTAATTAATCGAGGTTTTGTAATTAGGCAAAATCGCACAGCCCTACTATAGTACGTGTCTTCAGGGATTCTCCATGGCTATCACTAGACATGTGTCTGTATGAAAAAAAAAGATTTCCTGACCATTTCCATTCAGTCACTCAGTCTGGCTTAAGGTAACCGCAGTCACACAAACCGAATAAGAGATTTGGATTTCAGGTTAACTTGCTAAGTTCCTTATTTTTTAATTGCTGGACCGAGTATGTAGAAGAAATGATGTTCACTGGATGTAAAATCATCACACAGCAGTGTCTCTGGTTACCCTAATTAAAAAAAATGTTTCAGGAAACACTAAAGCAATAATTTCTCAAATATTTAATATAATTAATAGGTGTCAGCCAGTCCTGATAATTTTTCACAGCTGAAAAAGAAACGGTGGTGTCAAAATCATTTTTATTCTACGTTTTCCTTGCAGTACTGTTCAGTTACTGAGGCCCAGTTACAGTCTGTAATAAAATGGTCAGGCTGTTTGTTATATAAATATGGAATATGGATTTTATTTTAATCAGCCCCCTTTAATGGATTTAGGCTTTTGTGCCGTGTATGGAGTGGGACAGCCAACTGTTTTTCTTGTATTTATTAAAGAAGTCTGTTTTGTCATTTTACAATATGGTATGAATATTTAAAAAGTTATTATTTTTGTTGAGTCAATGTCTTGGAATTTGTTTCCTATTTTCTTTGTCTTTCTCCTTCATTTTCTTACTGGGACAAGTTTAGAGACCTCTGCTCTCCTCTGATGTGTTCTACAATGTTTTCTGATTGTTTCCCTCAAGATTCCAAGGCACCTTGATGTGGAAGCGGTGAAAGGCAGAACTAGATCATCATTTTTTGTTCTCTTTACTCTTTCTCTTTGCCCCGCCCCCTCGATATTTTGTGGAATTGGCTCTATAATATAGTCTATATTATATGCCTAAATTAACTTTTCATTGGAAAATTTCTTTGTCGCGAGCTCCAGAGCTGGCCAGTTGGTTTGAATTGGTCTTCTGCTCTCAGTCACACTGCTTACAGGTGAAGGTGCGGGACTGCGACTAGCAATCCCTCATGGACTGCCAGACACAAACCTATAGATTTATACCCATTTTTTACACAGGCTGTGAGTGAGTGCCTCCCTCACTTCTCCCTTCTCAGGGAGATTCACTCATTTGTATGTAAGTTGGATCCAGATTACAAATGAATACAATGCTGTTTACTTTGGAATGGATCTCAGAGGGACTGCTGGTGTGAGGAACAAACTATTATGTGTGTATGTATTATATTTTTTATAATAGTGTCAGTTTGTCTAATCATTTATTTGAAAAAATTGAACTAGTAGGCTCAGTTTGGTTTTTGCTTATTCATTTGAAAAGTATTTGAGCAGAAATGATCATTATCATAGATGTGTTTTCATATTCATTTTTCTGACTGAAAGCTTAACACTACCAGGAAGGGAAGATCAATTTTACAGACTTCCTAACACTATAAGCAGTAGGATCAAAGTTTTGTGATTTCTCATTATGTTGATATGCCAGGGTCTATAAATTGGATGGCTTTTACTATTGTGTTGATAGTGTTAGGCCTTCAATCTGAGACAAGAATAAAAAAAGCACATGTATGATGATGCTCATTTCAGCTTGCACCCCTAAGCGTAGTAGCACTAAGCTAATGGCATTGCACATTGACATTTCTGGGTCATTCATAACATGCATCTAAAGCTTTTAAATACATACTAGGGCTGTGCGATTTGGCCTAAAATCAAAATCTCGATTAAGATTAATGAACGATTATTTTATTTACTTTTTTTTTTTGCCTTCATAGTTCACTGACAAGTTTTGTACAGTAAATATGCTCACATTTTACAAGTGAGAGGTTTTTAAATAATTGAAGGACACACACTATCTACTCTCTGTGATTATTTATTGAACATCAATGTTGAGCAACTGAAACTAAAAATAAATAACTTGCACTTTTGGAAACAAAATACCTTTTCTTCAATGTTTTCCTTATTAAATAGTGAATCCACATATTGTTAAAGGGAAAGTAAGTGAAAGTAGATTTTGATCGAGTATAGGTTCTGATTGTCGATTTCGATTACTTTTCGATTAATTGCCCAGCCCTAACACACACCATTCTTTACTGAATCTAGTAACAGACGTTTTAACATATATTTTACATTTTGATGACCTGCCACTGCACACATTCAGAGGAGTTGTGGAGTCCAGGCCACAACAGGTTAGAGCTGTTTGGCAGCCTGAAGGGGACACAATGTTAGGCAGGTGGTTTTAATATTATGGCTGGCCATGTGTAATAGCGGAAGCTTGAGGACAGGGGTCACCAACGTGGTGCCCCCAAGACCATATGAGTCGCCTGCGGACCGGTCCAAAATATAGCACAACTCACCAGTGAGCAGCATCTAACGTTAAATTTTATCCTGTTGCTATTCTACTTTAATCGCATTTGCATATATATCTATTTGAAAATGACAATATGTAAAAACAAAAACAGCATTTAAAACATGTTTATTATATGAAGTTTAGGTAAACTCTGTACTAGTGTATAAAACTGGTAACCCTTCGTATGGCTCAGTAGCCGTCAAGTAGCTCTCAGTTTCACAGCGGTTGGTGACTCCTGCTGTAGGACACGATTCTTTACTGAAGGAATCAGTCCAGAAATGTACCACACAATGTAATGTAAACCGCTTTAAAAATGGGCCTCAGAACAGCATTATGTTGGGAGATCTGAGAGAGTTATTGTGTGTACAAATAAATAAATAAATAACAGTGAATTAACTGAGGGAGATTGTCCATCTTTTAAATGTGTCTGGTTTACTAAATGCTCATGTTTTCAGTGGGTACCGTTTCTTTGCTGGAGGCCTGGTTTGCACTTAAAGTATATTCATACCGAAACACTGACCGCTGTATTTAGCTCGCCTGACATGATTGCAAAGCTCTCTGACTTGAAAACCCCTTGAGGCAGTGCTGGCCTATCTGTCCATGATATCCTGTGTGTTTCCAGCTTGTAGATCTAATTAGTGTTAATTGTGAGCACAGTGAGCCTTGCTGACAATGCAACTTTTTAACAGCCGGATTGAAGATTTGGTCCTGGGGATAAAAATGCGAGCTCCTGAAAGGGCCATTTCTGAAAGTGTTTCCTTGTTCTCAGGTGAAAGATACACCACAAAGCACTTCCCAAATCCATGTGGAAATCCCTTTTTATCCCTGTTTACGAAGACTGTAAGGAAACTGAGGCCGGTTCAGAGATCCCTAAATGCAAAGCGGTCTGTTTTGTTTGTGTCACTTAGATTATTTAGAATTTGCTGTGTAGCTTCTTTTCAAGTTTATTCTTGTGCTTTGTCATCAGTGCTTGGAGAACAAAGAGCCTTCTCGTTCATTGCACAGAATTTAAAGGAGCACTTCTTCCAAAACCTGATGCTACTAAAAGGTGAAAGTGTATGCACTATGCAGTGATGTTATGTCATCCATTAAATAGATTTTTATTCATGATTTCTCCAACTCAAGCCCCGGTTTTCCTTTGTCTTCTCCCAGAGATCAAAAAGATGTTTAAAAATGCATGAATATATATTTTTAATGCCTGTAATAAAGACTGCACTTAATTTTAGTCTATACAAACATCAGAAACCATTAAACACACTGATTATATCTGACCAAGCCACATAACAACGCATTTAAAACAGATTTAAATCTGATCATGAGGTGAACCACTTCATGAGGTGATCTGAGATGTGTTCAAGCCACATGCTATTGCATAATACATGCATCTTCATTCGCAAACCAAAACCTCTCCCACTACTGTTACGCCGTGCCTTGCTGTTCTGCTATTGGAAGAGACCACTCTGACACTTAATGCAGCATCTTTGCTCTTTCATTTCATCTCCTAAAGCAGAAAAATGATCTATTTCCTATTATTTACAGAATAGTTTCATTAACAGAAAGTGAAGGAAAAGATATATTAGGCTGTGTCTTCATTCTTTACAAACTCAAACATTTACTGTTTAAAAAGAAAAAGTTCCAGATTTAGCTTCTCTTTAAATCACTAAACTCATATTTAGTGATAGTTTAACCACTGCTTCTGAGAACTGCTACACATCTGCGTGAACTGGGACTTCACCTCAGGATGATTGGTCTGCATTCCACGATTCTTCAGCGTTTCTTGGTTTTGCTTCAGAACAGCATTTTTGACGTCACCCCTCAAGTTTTCTATTGGATTAAGGTCCAGGGACTGTGCTGGCACACTCGATAACATCAATCTTGTTGGCCTGTAAAAGAGATTTTTCTTATTTACTGGTGTGTTTGGGGCCATTGTCTTGTTGAAACACCCATTTCAAGGGCATTTTCTCTTTGGCATACGGCAATGTGAAGTGTTTTGGTGGATTCAAAGAGATCTATGATCCCTGCTATGTGATAAATAGATCTGACGACATAGTAAGAGAAATATCCTCATATCATGATGCTTGCACCACCATGCATCACTGTCTCCATGAAGTTCTGTGGCTTGACTTCAGTGTTTTGGGATCTCTGATCTCTGCAGCCCCTTGTTCCAAAAAGAACAATCTTGCTTTCATTGGTCCGCGAAATGTTACATAATATCTCTTGAGGCCAGTCAGTGTTCTTTGACCAGTCTAAATGGACATATATGGCTTTTAGCAGATTATTTTATCCAAAGTGATTCTCTAGCTACAGGGGGTCTCCCTGAAACAACTTGGGGTTGAAGGTGTTGCTCTGGAACCCAGTGCTGGGGTAGGAGGTAGGATTCGAAGGGGGATTTAAGTATACGTTTTGCTGTTGCCAGACTGTAGGCAATAAATTGCCTCTGAGAAACAGTTAGCTTTCTCAGTTCTTCAGAGGTCCCCATGATTACTTTCAGATCTGGATTAAAAGGGAGCTTTAGTGTTTGGGAGAGTAAATATATCCTTCTAGAGGTTCTCTAGTTTGGGACAGGTTGCAAAGCAGTGGCTTAATATAGCTTCTTGAGACTGACATCATTCACATAAGGGGGAGGTGCCTGGAAATATTTTACTGAGTCAGGATTTAGAGTAATATAATCTGTGTAACATTTAAAATTTTGGTGCCTAACGTTCATAGAGCAAATATGTATGTTTTTCAAACTCCACTCCCATAACTTTCCTTCTTCTCATGCATGTTTATATTCCTCAGAAGAAGAGGCATTAACATTAATTAAAACATT
Source organism: Rhabdalestes septentrionalis (assembly GCA_037832545.1). Classification (NCBI taxonomy): domain Eukaryota; kingdom Metazoa; phylum Chordata; class Actinopteri; order Characiformes; family Alestidae; genus Rhabdalestes; species Rhabdalestes septentrionalis. Next base: position 3,746 of record JBBMFX010155446.1, on the reverse strand, counting down.
GTAGATGTGGGATATGTCTCGTTTACCTAGACATTTGTCAGGTTTGGCTGGGCCTGCCGTAGAGAAATTTTCCATTTTCCATACGCTAATTATGACGCACCGTTCTACACGGGTAAATTAGCGCGCTGCATCCAAACAGTGTAGCAGAAAGGCATCGCTACATCTGTAATATTCAATTTGTTCGGGTTTGGGCCGTCAGACACAGTCCAGACAAATCCTGTGTCTGACAGTTTAAGCATAATGTTCCAGCTGCAAAAACTAAGCCCCCCAACTCTGTTTTGCTTCCTGTGCCACCAGTCATGTTTTACATTATTTTATCTGACACAAGCTGAATTCTGTGGTGCATCCTCTCCATACAATATATACACAAGACTGCTGTTGCTCGGGTGGCCCATCTGTGCTCCCCCATGCTTTCAAGTCCTTCCAAAGAGATGTATAAACTACCCCTATTGTTTAACCTAAAACAAACAAAAACATGATTTTGAAACAAGTGGGGAAAAAAAAAAAAAAAAAAAAAAATTATATATATATATATATACACACCTCAAGACCTCACCCTCCAACCTCCAGCAGTAGAACTATTCAGATAACCTTGGAGCAATCTTCTGTATAATAACATTTAAAAGTGTTGCCCTGCACCACTGATTTAAGCCTTAGCTAACAGAACTGAACACCATAAATTTGGTAATGTGGATCAGCCCGAAGAAAGACACTGCTAATAATCTATTTTTGCACCAATATTGTGTTACTCAATTAACCTCCAGCACTTCTCTGAACTAGAATTTTGCCAAACTTTGCCATTCGCCAAATTGAAGCAGCAGGCAAGCACTGATGCCGGCCCAGGGGAGCAATGTGTGGCGATGGTAGTGTGTGCTCAGTGGTGTCACTAGCACTGCTGTGATAGCGATTAGAAGTATATCATAGTTAAAATGTGTGATGTAGGCAAGGATTTCTAACTTGCATTCCAGTTATATGCGATAATTCAAACAATAATCATTTATAATATGACCCAAACTTAATGGCCAATTTCGTGTATAAATGGCGGTCTACTTATGCTGAGACCATTCAAGATGAAAACTACTGATAATATGATCATGGTCAACCCCATTTACCATTGCTTGGCAGCTAAGGTCAGTGTTGTATTCGGAAATCCAATTGCAATTAAACTGCTGATTTTTTTTTCTCCAGAGGTCTGAGCTCATTTCCATAGCTTTGTGGATGTGACTGCCTCTGAAGATCATAAGCAGGTTACTGTTTGAGTGGATAGCTTTGGCTTTAAATTCCTTCAGCTGATTTTGCTGTCTCTGGCGTCCTCCTCCTCCACCACCTCCTCCTCAGTCACTCTAGAAATCATCTTACGAACTAGTGGCCATGATGGATACAGTGAATGATTGAATCATCTCTGGCCAGTTTGAAATATTCAGAGTTATTTGAAGGACTTGAGCTCCCGGTGCGTGTGCATGTAGTTGTCAGCATGTGTGATGTTTTAATGAACTTGGCTTGGAGTGGATGGTGTGTGCATGTGTGCACTATAAATGTAGGAGGCTGAAGGGGACTTGAGGGAAAAAATACATCTCACTCATAATAATCCTTGGCCTTTTAAGAAGCTTTCTTTTGAACAGCTCAGGCTTAATATAGGCCAAAAGTGGGATGTGTCTTCTGGATTCTCTCCTTATCAGGCATGCCAGTGAATCTCATGGCCTGGAAATTCTCGCTTTTCTGATTATGTGGTTTCTTCTAGAAAGCTGAAGTTATTAATCCTGAAAGTGATGCTCTCTTTCCTGCATGAGCCCAACTGACAGCTACTGTATCTCAGGAGTAGCTGCAGATAATCCTGAGCCGTCACATACAGTGTGTTCAGCATCTCCTAATCCATCCCTTCTATTTGCGGATCTACGCGAGCAGTGGTAGAAAAGGATCTGGCAGATATAGAGCATCTGAAGCCAATTTTAAGGGGCAAAAAATCCTGATATAATCGAACAAAGTCTAAATGATACAAACTCCTATATTTACAAAACTGCACTTAATTTAATCATATGTAAATGTGATTGCCTTTTCTGAGTCAACAACTGAGTCTTAAACAACACTCATATTGTGTAGCGGATAAATGGAGCGTCCCCGAGGTTTTTTTTTTGTTTTAGTTGTTTTTCAGTTGTTATTCGGAACAAAACATTTATCTCTAAAACACTTTACTGGAGAAGGGCAATACTTTAAAGATAAACTGAGCGTCATTTTTTAAGCCATTTTTTGAACTGCGGATGATGTGTTGCACTATTACTTTTTTTTTTCATATATTTTGAAAAACAAACGAGTGAGCAATATTCCAAAACATTGAAGACTACACTACATTCTAAATCAACTGAATGTGTCTTGTCACCTTCAGTGGGAATCCAGCCAATAGAGTTGTAGTCCAGTTTTGAGATGACCAGAGACTGGATGAGTAACTGTGTTGCTTCACCTTTCTGATATTGTAAAGAAAGGGGTGATAAGAGTTCCAAAAAAATGGTGAGGTTGTAGCTTTGTGATGGACTCTTGATGATGAGAAGCTCAGGCTTACTGGAGATTCAGCCTGAGGTGGTGGGCTGGCATCAAAGAGGAGATGTCAGCCAGGTAGTCTTAACATTCACTGGAGGGGAAAGCGTGTCATCTACATAAAAATGGTAGCAAAAACCATGTCAGGCTATAACATCCTCAAGAGGACCAGTATATAGTAAAAAGAGAAGTGGTCAAAAGACTGAGCCCTGTGGGACACCCGTGAACAAACTTTGTGGAGCAGACTGCGACCCTTGCCATACTACCAGGCACCTTCTGTCATTGAGGTTGGATGCAAAACATTGTCAGGCTGTTCCCAAAATCCTGAGGTTGGAGAGAGTAGCCAGGAGGATCTGATGGTTGGCTGTGTCAAAGACTGCAGAACGGTCAAGAAGAATCCGACAGGTTGGCTGATCTAGCTGCATGAAGTTCTTAACAGATGCCTAGTAATACAGTTTCAGAGTAATACAGAGTCTGCAGCCTTGAACTCCGACTGGTGAAGGTCCTGAAGCCTTTAACGAGAATCTTCTCATCAATTACTTGATTTCATTTCTTCTAAACATGTTGGCCAGCTCATATATCAGGCAGGCACTTTTGAGACATTTTTTGGTGTTGCACAGGTTGTTGGTTAGGAATATTACATAATATTATTATTTTTTTAAATATGCATATAAACAAATAAACAAAAATACACAAAAGTTAACAACATAGCTTAAGCTGTGCATAACATTATAATACTCCTTCATGATTGTACTTAAAGTAATTAGTGATGCTCCGATCGATCGGCGGATGATCGGTATCGGCCGATAATCAGACTTTATGACTCGATCGGGACTCGTGAAACTCAGCGACAAACAACACTCACACGCAGACACACACCACGAGACAACTCTCTCACGCACACACACACACACAACACGATAGATCTCTCGCGCACGCCCACACCGAGAGAACTCTCTTGCGCACGCAGACACACACCATGAGAAAATGATCTTGCACATGCAGACCCACACCACGAGAAAACTCTCTCGCGCACGCAGACGCGCACCACGAGAAAACTCTCTCGCGCACGCAGACCCACACAACGAGAAAATTCTCTTGCGCAAGCAGACCCACACCACGAGAAAACTCTCTCGCGCACGCAGACCAACACCACGAGAAAACTCTCTCGCGCACGCACACCCACACCGCGAGAAAACTCTCCCAAATGTAGG